>SNQJ01S0061710.1:0-37086 GCA_010110895.2 Picea sitchensis | reverse complement strand
AGAGAGAGAGAGAGAGGTTCTAATGCCAACCAAAGAATGACAAGATATGGTTAGAGAAGTATCTTATATTGATTAAGAGGGTTCCAACTCTTGTTCTTCTCCCTCTCCACAATCTATGTAGAACATTTTTTCTCACTACACTTATGCTATTTATTGTAATATATATCCAAATTGAAACACATCCCCTTTTCTCTACTTTCATTCATTTTCTAAGTTTATATCCTTATAGCTTGATTGATGTTTAGAGTAGAAACATGAAAACCTCTATAGGTGTTAGTGGAAACCCTTCTAGTATCCATATTTTTACTTTCAACTTTGATTACATACGAAAATTATTCTCCAGTGATTTAGGTTAAAACATATGTAACTCATTTTTAACATTATCCTTTAAATTTACCATAAAGAGATCTAACAAATTATCCTCTAGAATGTTCTTCACTCTAAGATTCAACTTTTGAAAGTCTTGAATATGATTTATAACTAAAACTCTTTACTTGATATTTATCAATTGGTTACAGTATGTGTTGCTCATAATATCCCCATAATGTGATATCAATTAATACATAAAACAAAACAAGACACGACATAATTGTTTTTATGATCACAAATCCATTGCTACATCACAAATTGATCAATTTCTAAATAAAAGGATTGAATAATTACCTTTTGTGAAGTTGGCAGTTGGTGTAGATTGAAGAATAGGTCCATTTAGAATATCCATGCTATTATATCACTACCATGAATATTTATCATATTAATATTTGTAATTAGGTATTTTCTCGGTGCCAAGGTTACCCCACTATGATGTGGATCATAGAGTAAATAGAGATCAAGCATTGCGGACTCAAACTTCCTTTTCTCCAATTGTGGTTCAATTTTATCCATATGTGATTGGGAATCAACCCTATTTTTCTTCTTATCTCTTCTTGGGGAGGTGAATTAAGTGTATAGATGAATCTTAGTTCATTCAAAATCACCCTCCTTCATGTACTTGAGATCATATTTGCTAGCCATCTATTTGAGTTCATTTTTTATATTTTCTTTAAGATCCCTTTTAAAATACTTAAACTCTATTTTTCTTATCATATCTATGACGTCAAAATTACTTACCATTTTAGTTTCCATGGTATCCATTTTATTTTCCATATTGAATATCATAAATTCCACATTTCCATTTTCTTTTGGTGTCATTGACAAGCTCTCTAAAGGTCTAGTACATGTAGAATTTTTATAGAACCCCTTGACATGTGAGCCAAAAATAATATTCACTTAGAAATATCCTTTTTTTTTCTCTTTATCTGAGTTTTTGAATCACCCTAAACTGATTTTCCAGTAAAATTTTCTAAACGTTTCAAGTTAATATACCATTTAAAGCCCTTATTTGTTGATTATCGTGTAGGATGACCTTTGAACTATTACATATTCACTAGTTTTGATCCTCTTTTGTTGAAATTTTTACAAGATGCAATATGAAATGTTATACTGATGCTCCCACTAGTCTTAATCAATCCAGACCTCATAATAGAGAGTTATGATTGCATTACTATAAATTTCTATTTTTTCCCTATTTCAAGAGATAAAACTTGTATAGACTACCATGTCACCAATATTTCCCTTCCACATTTGAAATTTGGACCCAAATTATTCTTGTATGTATTGTTTCCAATTTAAACCCCAATTTCATTTAATGTGTACTTATTTCTATTCTAAAGTGGATTTTTAATACAATTAAGCCACAATTCCATGAGGTTTGGTAATGTAAAAAATGTCCATTTCAGTTGACTTCTACATTATTATACCCGACCTCACAACATTTTATCTTAACTTTATTAGAATTCCAATTTACTCTAGAAATAAGTCCAATTTTGGAGCTTAGTAGCTTTAGATATAACTATTTTATTGAAAACACATGTTTGAGACTAGTTTTAGAAGTACGGAAAAACCCTAACTTCCACAACCTATAGCTCCAAAATTATATTTAAAAATAAATAAAAAAATTACCCAAGCTATTAGGATATGTCCTCTTTACAACCTGAATATTTTTCACCTTGAAAATAAGTTAAAGTTAAAATGATAAGATGTCGTGTTTGACCCAAGAACCTTCTTCTCTAATACTGAATGTTATGGACCTAACATACCAAGTAGAATTAAAAATAGAAGACATGAATATTTCCACACCTTAAAAAATATAGATAGTGAATGAACAAGAAGTGTTTTTAAGTGGACAACCTCCTTATATAATAGATCAAATGCACAAGATGATATTATTCCTAAAACTAGGTCTCCTTGGTATATATAGGAGACAAAAGGTATAATTCAAATTTAAGGGACTAGGATAACAATTATCACAAAAATGATATAACAATGGAAATTAAATGTACCATGAATTAGTTTTTAAAAATTTATCTAGAAGAGAGGACTAATCATAACAATCCCATAATTTGACAGGTTATTTTGTCATTTCTTTTTAAAATAGGAACAATGAGGCTCTGAGTTCATGGTATTGGAAAACCCTTCTTGACTACCATCTTGAAAATATTATGAATGTAAGGGATAATAGATCCTCCAAAGTTTAGGATTTCCACTTGATAACATTCATTGTCCTTACTAAGATTTCCCTTTTACTAGATGTTTAGCCCCAAACTCAATGTCCTCCAAAGTAAAAACCTATTATTTTTTAATATGGGTTTGAATGTTTTCCCAAAACATGAAGGGATTCATAAATATTTTTATTGTATGAATTATAATCCCTCATAGAATTCATAATATTTTGTTTAGTTTTTCTAGTTAGAATTTGTCTCTAGAATTTCCAAGGACAAAATTTTGAAAGATGTAAAAGCTTCTTTTTCTTTTTATTTATGTAATATCTCTTTATCATTTTAACTAATTATTTGTAGCTATCTATTGTGAGGGTGAGTGCAAGATAATGATGGTCTCTCATGACACGTTAGTAGAAATGCAAACATAGAAAAACAACAATATGCTAACTTAAAAGGATGATTTCAGGTACTTTCACAACGAAATTGAATATGGTATAAAAGGATTAAATGTAGGAAATTGAATCAACTTTCCAAATATATATTTTTTATTTATACAATTTGTGCATGAGTATGGGAAATTTGATATTTTCTAACAATGGTATATTATTTTTCATACAAAATATAATGCATATGTTTCCATTATTCCATGTGTTGAGTACCTAAATGATGAAATTTCCTTAAATTGTTTATAGAATTATAGAGAACGCATTGTTCTTATGTAGGGCTATTTTTTTGAAATTTATAATGTTAATTATATATACTTTTTAAATTATGAAAAATCATTATATCCTTGAAATTGCATGGCCTTGCATTAGTGCAACGTGGGAGGATCTTAACATTATCAAACATTTTTTTATTTTTTTAGATTGTAGATCTCGATCTATACTAGTGTAGCATATAACCTATTTTAAAAATTGTTAATGCATAAAAAGTTATAGAAGGAATAAAAGATGTTTGTATTTTAATATTTTGATATATGTCAAATATATATATATATATATATATATATATTAAAAATAGTAAAGAATATTAATTTTATTTGTTTAATTATATATTTGGAATATTCATATTCGACTTTATATGTGTGTGTGGTTTTATTGACGATGGATTTGTGTAGCCTGTAAAAAATAATGTGAAAATTAGAGATATTGAGAGGTATTCAGGAAAATGGAGGCTTTTATGTATTTGCAGCCCAAACCACCATGTTTGTCATTTCAAACCTAAATCCAAGGAAACTAAGTCAACAAACACATATGATAAAGTTGTCACTCCTGCTCAAAATAAATTTGAATCAAAAGAATGTACACACGTTCTAGAGCACGAATGCATTCTAGAGCACATGTGCATTATAAAGTGTGTACACGTTCATAGAATGTGAATGAGATTTTTTGACTAAGAATTAACAAGGTAGGTCTAACAAGAATGTTCCAAGGGAATCCTATAAGAATATAGGGTCATAAACAACATGTTTACCAACCACAAAGGACATTTCAAAGGTATCCTTGGTCTCTTAAATGGAATGGTTAGCATTATGATTTTCTAAACAAAGAGTATGAGTCTCTAGAACTTGGATATGGTTAGAGGAAAAAACCCAACAATTAGTCCATAAAGGAATCTTATAGGCTTATGGGGGAAAGAATGACACTTTGAATGTCCACAAATGACCCGTTCGGGGCATTATTTGCATCTAACTAGGTATATAGGTATCGCTACTATTTGTTAGCATTAGGTATAGGTCTTAGGATCCTGAACATGGATAGGGGAGGAAACATGAACATTAGGCCCCAAATAAATAGTTTTTCCATCTAGGGCCAAGAAGGATGCCTCAAATAACCACACATCACCTCTTGAGGATATCATTTTCATATTATTGTGGATGTTGGTGCCACTAGGTGGTTTTGAGAACAAAGTATGTGTCTGAGGGCCCTAGAAATGATGAGAGGAATAATTCCATGTTTTAGGTCCTAAATAAATATTTGAGGTATCCAAGACCATGAAAAATTCATCAAAGCATTGCACATTACCTCTAGAGGGTATCATTGGCCTCTGATAAATATGTTAGGGCCCTCAGAAGTTTTTTATCATTAAGTATGGTTCTCAATACCCTGATATAAAATAGGGAGTGATTTGGATTGGATGATTATATTTTTTTTAATCTATATCAATCCTTTCATAGTTGAAAAAATTGGAGGAATCAATTTGCAAGGCCATTTTAGTGACAAATCCCAGTTTGGAAAATTGGGGTCTGGAACATTCTAGGGCCATTTTGAGGCATCAAATGACATTTTCTTGGGTTAAATATTTCCTATCACAGCTTGTACCCCATGAATTTATTCCACAAATTGATATATTTCCAACGATGTGAATATCATGCCAATCATAGCTCCTATGAAAAAGTTATGCCTCCCACAAGTTGACCTACCATGTTGACCACCATGGTACGAGAGGATGTCATGCCATCCCCTGTTTTTCATGCATATGGCACTAGCCACATATGTAATTTCAAGAAGATTCTAGAAGTTCCAAAACCCTATCACAATTAAGGGTTGAGGAAGTGAAAAGCCTACCCCCAAATGGCTATCAAGCTATGTTAAATACCAAGCCATTGTGAGGAGAAGGGGTTCCATTCTTTTGCATCATATATTGTTCCATAGTTGAGAAGAACATCTTAGAGTGGTATTCGATGTGCCTAAAATATGAGAAGAGATTATGTAGCATACATATAGGCCATAGGTCAAAGGAAACTCCATGGAGAGAACCTCTTTCTTTGTACTTTCATCATTTATATACCAGAGAAAAGAGAGTAGATATAGGGTACCAGATCTATTATAAGATGAAAACATAAATATTGCAAAGAATAACAGTGAAACAACACAATAGATGAAACCATAGCACCAAAATAATACCTTTATTTATAGGAAACAATGTTCACTTGCCTCTTCGAGGGGGAAACCTCTAGCAGAGCAAATCTCTATTACAATAATTCACAAGACATAGAGGTCTCATGCCTCCTTCTCTTATTTATACTAATTATATCTTCTAAATAACCTTCTAGTGAAAGATCTTTCTAGAAGCGGAAGCTTATATTAGGTATTCTTACATTGACTTGTTCTCATTTATTAAATAGGCCTTATAGACTAAGATCAGCCTTTATTACATGGAAAATATATTATTCTACCTACATGAGGAGCTATGGAGGTTAGGTCCCTAACATGCCCTCCCCTTTGAAAATTAGCCTTGTCCTCAAGGCTTGAGATGAGGAAATTGTTACAGAATGGTAGTTGGCTCCCACGTGGCATCTTCTAGGGTTGTATATTTACATTTCACTAATACTTCCCTGATGGTGCACTGACAGAGATGACATTCATGTTGGTCCAATACTTCTTGGGGACGTAGCCAAATGGAACCTTCTTTTTCCAACTCAGAGATGGGTTTGATAAGTTTGGCACTTAACTCCAATCACCTTCTTTAAACATGAGACATAAAAAAATGTATGGAGCTTAGAATCATCGGGTATAGATAAATGCTAAGAGACATACCCCACACACTTGAGAATGGTATAAGGACCATAAAATTTGGGAGCAAGCTTCTGAGAATGTTCAGTTTTGAGGGAGGTATGCTTATAAGGTTGTAGAAAAAGAAACACATGATCCCCTTCAACAAATTGAATTTCATAATGACCTTGATCTACTTCCTGCTTCATGCGATTTTGAGCCAGCACCAAATTGTCTTTCAGGGTACGGAGAATGGCCTCATGCATAGTAAGAGTTTTTTCAACCTCCTAAACTTTAGAGACACATGACATATATGAGAAAAATCATGGTGCATTTTTTCCATATACTACTTCAAAATGAGTCATGTGAGTGGTTGTATGGTAAGATGTGTTGTGCCACCATTCAGCTAGTGGTAACCATTGATCCCACTGATGCCGACGATTTGATGCAAAACACCTAAAATAGGTTTCCAAACACTTGTTCACAATTTCAATTTGGCCATTAGTTTGGGGATGATAAGTGGTGTTGAGATGTAATCGGGTGCCCTATAGCTTGAACAATTATTTCCAAAAATTGTTGGTGAATGTGGGATCCCTGTCAAAGACAGTAGACTGTGGCATGCCACGAAGTTTGAAGATATTATCCATGAGAAATTGTTCCACTATCGAGGCGGTGAAGGGATGTTGCAGAGCACATAAATGAGCATATTTGGAAAGATGATCAACCACCACCATGATAACTATTTTGTTTCCATATTTAGGTAGGCCCATAATGAAATCCATAGAGATATCCCACCAAATAGAAGGGGGAATTGGAAGGGGTTGGAGTGTGTTGGGGTATTTGACTGTTTCTCCCTTGTTGCGTTGAAAGACATCGCATTCATCCACAAAGTTGCAAATTTCCTATTTCATACCATTCCAAAAAAAATAACTTTTTAACCTTTCATAGGTTTTGGTAAACCTTGAATGTTGAACGGTGGGTGAAGCATGAAGCTATGAAAGAAATGTATATTTAAGCTGGTACAATGAAAGAAAGGGAAAAGAGGGATCCTTCTTTTTCATATTTTCTGGAAAGATCATGAGTAACCAAATTTTATTTTACCTTCTTATAAATGATCTCATAATCATAGCCAAATATCTTGGTGACCTATTTTTGTTGCTCCAGGGATGAAATTCTTTGTTCTAGAAAATACTTGAGACTCTGGTGATTAGTTTTAATATGGAAGTGTTTCCCCAATAAATAAGGACGCCAAAGATCCATGGCATGCAAAATATCCAACATTGCTTTTTCATATATGGATTGGCCCAAATTTTTGTATGAAGTTGTTTGCTAGTGAAATACAAAGGTCGACCGTATTGCATGAGGATTTCCCCAATTCCTTTTCCAGAGGCATCACATTCCAAGAAAAAAGTCTTGGTGAAGTCAGGAAGGGTTAGGACCAAAGTCGTACACATAGATTCTTTCAATGCTTGGTAGGATTGGTTAGCGGCTGGAGTCTAAGTGAAGGAATTATTTTTAAGGAGAGTCATGAGAGGGGTTGCTAGTTTTTCATAATTCTTAATAAACTTGCGATGGTAACCTGTTAAACCCAGAAATGCATGCAAGGTATTAAGAGTTTTAGGGTGAGGCCAATCCTGTATAGCTTCAATTTTCTTAGGATCCACCTGTACACTGTTATTTCCCATAATATGGCCTAGGTACTCCACTTCTAAGCCTCCAAAGGCACATTTACATTGTTTGAGGAAAATTTGCACTAAGAGAGTAGATGGAGAACTTGATCCACATGGGCAAGATGGGATGGCCAATTTTTACTATAGATGAGAATATCATCAAAGAAAACTAAGACAAAATGACAGAGAAAAGGATGGAAGACATGATTCATGAGGCTTTGGAAGGTGGAGGGGGAATTGCACAAGCCAAAGGGAATGACCAAGAACTCATAATGACCCTCATGAGTTCTAAAGGAAGTCTTGGGGATGTTTGCTTCTTTTATATGTATATGGTGGTAGCTAGAATGGAGATCAAGTTTAGTAAAGTACTGAGCACCTGATACGGA
Organism: Picea sitchensis; assembly: GCA_010110895.2. Lineage (NCBI taxonomy): Eukaryota > Viridiplantae > Streptophyta > Pinopsida > Pinales > Pinaceae > Picea > Picea sitchensis. The sequence continues at coordinate 28,996 of SNQJ01S0061710.1, read as the reverse complement.
TTTATGAGCGGAACAAAATGAATAATAGATTGAATACCATAATACAGAGATATGGAGAACAACAATAGATATCCAATGAAAAATAACCTCTATTGAATAAATAAAATAGGCTGAAACAGTAAAACTATAGAACTAAAAAAACTTTCTCAAATGGTGGTAGCTATCTCTAAGAAGATATGTGGCTTCTACGTGTATCCATCTGAGAAGAAGGATTACAATGAGGCTCCAGAGGAATTTTTAACATTACTCATGAATGCCAAAACCCTATACATCCAAAAACCTAACCTTAGGAGATGAAACGCCAAAAGTTATGTGGGCCTCGATGGGTAAGTTGGTACCTCAACTTCTCGAGGGCATAAATTTTTCATACAACCTCTATTTTAGGTGCATGGTATCCCATTGGAAAGGTTTTTTCAAGAACTACACATTATGCCATCAAAATATGACTCTATCTATAGTTTGACTATGGGAAGCCAAAAAAACATGGTTTAGGGCCCTAAAACAGACCTGGAAGTACATAAATATATACTAACATGAAAAATTCCAAAATAATCCAGTTGGATTAGTTGGGTGGCCACAAATATCCACCTGGAAGCTGTGTAGAGATTTAGACAACCTCGAAAGTGTAGAACCCATAATTACAAAGATGTACAGAAGAACGTGTTGAACTAAAAAATATCAAGAGGAGCCAGTTGGAATAGGTGGTTGGCCACCAATATCCACTTGGATTAGTCCTCCCCCCTTAGGAAGAAATGGTATCCATTGCATTGAGTGCCCCCATCAGGTGAGGAAAATTCTACTGAATTTGGCCTCGGGTGAACGACTTGCCTTGGTGTAGGAGTTTCCCTACCTTGAGAACCTAATAAAGTTGGATCCTCTGTTGGCGAGTTCCCTTGACATGTGTGTCCACTATCTAATCAGTGGATGAATGTTCCATGCAGTCAGGGTTGAGATATGTTGGTGTCAACTATTCTCCGATCTTTGAGGTGTCCAATAATAGTGGAAAATATGGTCGAAGGAGGTCCACATTGAACACTAGGTGCAAGCCAAGGAAGGGTGGAGTGTTGAGCTCAAAAGCATTGCTACCCACAACCTTGGTGATAGTATAAGGCCCATAAAGAAGTGGGAAGATATTCCTATGGGGCCTTGTACGGCGCTCTTTCTACAAATGTAACCATACCTTATCTCCCACTTGAAAATGGTGCAGTACCCGATGTTGATCATGTCATTGCTTGTACTTAGCATTTGATTTCTGCAAAATCTCATGGACATGTTAGCGGCTTGTTGAATCCACTTAGTGAATCTGGTGGGTTTGCTGGTCTCAAACTGAACATGGGAAGATTCTTCCTATGTGGTTGCAAGAGGTAGTGCAACATCAATCAGACCCAAGGGTTGGAATCCCAGCCCCACCTGAAATGGGATATGGTCATTGGAGCTATGGAGAGATTTTTTGTAGTTGTGTTTAACATAGGGAATACTGTCATCCCATGTACGCATATGCTTAGAGTTGTACATGCGTAGGATGTGCACAATCATCTGATTGATGACCTATGTTTGGTCATCGGTTTGGGGGTGGAAAGAAGTGGATTTAGTGAGTTTGGTGTCCAATAGTGACCATAGAATTAACCAGAATGTGTTGAGGAACTTGTTGTCATGATCTGAGGTGATGGTCTGTGGTATCCCAAAATGGACCCACACATGTTCGAAGAATATCTTGGAATTATCTGTCGTTGTGATGCTCTTCTTGTAGGCTATGATAATGGCCATATTAAAAAATCGATCAACCAGCACAAATACACACTCATTGCCATTCTTGGTGGATGAAAGGCCAGACATGTAATCCATCGAGATGGATTCCCAAGGCCTCTCGGGAGTAGGAAGAGAAGTTTATAAGCCTTGCTTCTTGATGGTTGGCTTGGAAATGGCACATGAAATGCAAGATCTGATATGCTAATGTCTTGTCAAATTTTTGACCAATAAAAATGTTTCTGTAGAACAACCATAGTTTTCTCCACGCCAAAGTATCTTGCCATATGACTGTAGTGAGCCTCCCAAATCATCTTTGCACGCTCGCTTGTGGGAACACAACGGTGGCCTAGATGGCATAAAATTCCATCCTAGATGTGAAAATCAGTGACATTCACTCATGTACCCAAGAGTTGATAGGTGGTGGTGAAGTCAGGGCCATGCTAATAAAATTGGGGCCACTCAGATGCCTCATGCCCATAGGAATGGAGCCCTATGGTGAGGGAAACGATGGGAGGGATACTAAGGAAGTCAGTGACACAATTTGTGTTCTATGTTTTATACTTGATCTTGAGATGGAACCACTGTAGGTATGTGGGCCACTTTTGATGGAGGTCATTCTGCAACTTCCCATGTGCCTGTATGAACTAAAGAGGATTGTGATTAGTGTGGATCATTGTCTCCTTTCCCAGAATGCAATGTTTCCATTGATGTAGTATTGCACAATGGAATACATTTCTTTGTCATAGGTGGGGTATTTTTGGACATTATCCGAGAGTGTCTCACTATGGTATGCTACTGGATGACTGTGTTGAGAGAGAACTTATTTGTCTCAATCTCGATCACTTATTGCAGATCAGGTAAGGATAGTACTAGAGTTGAGCACAAGCAATGTTTCAGATCATCGAATGATTGTTGTTGTGCCTTCCCCCATGCAAATTTTTCCTTTCCACCTCCCTTAGTTACTTGGCTGAGGGCCCATTCAATATGGGAGAATCCTAACACGAACCTTCAATAGTAGTTGGCAATTCCCAAGAATCTTTGAAGATCAGTTAGTGTAGTCGGGGTTGGCCTGTCACGAATGACTTGGATATTAGTTGGATCCACTTGTACCCCATGCTCATCAATATTGTAGCCCAATTATTGGACCTTGTTCATGCCAAAGGAAAAAATTTTCAAGTTGACATATAGCTTGTGTTGCCGCAGAGTGCCCAAAACCTATTGAATATGTTGTATGTGCTCCTCCCAAGTTCTGTTGAATATTAGGATGTCATCCAGATATACCACCACAAAAGAGTTGGTGAATGGTTTCAATACATCATCCATAAATCTCATGAAATTTGTTGGTGCATTTGTTAAGCCAAAGGGCATGACCAACCATTCGAAGAGACCTTCTTTATATTTGAAATATGTATTCCATACATTAGTTTGTTCAATGGGAACCTGGTGGTAGCTAGACTTTAGGTCAATATTGTTGAAGAATTTTTCCCCCTTGAGTTGGTGAAGAAGTTCATCAATTCGGGGAATTGTGTATCGGTTCCTAACTGTGTTTGTTTTATGCTCTGTAATCAATGCAAAGCTGCCAGGTCCTATCTTTCTTCTACACTAGCAAAATCGGGTTTTTGCAAGGGGAGGAACTAGGTCAGATGTGCCCCTTTTGTAGTATCTCTTGGATATGGTGCTTGATTTCATCATTTTCCATCAGTGAGAAATGAAAGACTAGTCCATTAGGTAGGTGCACCATGGGTTAGATCAATTGGATGCTTGACTTGGTAGTGCATCGGTACCTCGGTGGGTGAGGAGAAGATGTCTCCATACTTTTCCACAATCCTGTCCACTTGCTTCTTCTGCAAAGAGAGGCTCTGTGTAGAGGTCACAGATGTGGCAACAAATTTATGATTACTACGAGTATGGATCACAAAGAGGATTAAATTTCTAGTCTGTGAAATGACCTTACTACATTTCTTAGCAAATATTAAAGAAATAGCGGTAGGTAGCGCTACCTCTGGTATCATGTACAATTTTCTACCCAAAGTAATAATAACATTGTAGGGTCTAGAATCATACACAGCATGTCGCTTCCACAAATATGACTGGCCTAAAATAACATCACAAACTTGAAGGGGAGAAATATCACACAATACCTCGTCTTTGAAGGGCTTGATGCTATAGGGTAAATGACATTATTGGCTAACACAAAGATCTTGTCCTTGGAGAAGCCAATCGATGGTGTAGTGTTTCAGGTGTGATGTTATCGGTAGGTCCAACCACTTGGCATCCTATTCTAAAATTAGGTTCTTCTGACTACCACTATTGACAATGAAATGCAGCAGAGTGAAAGAGGCATTCCACTAAATCCTTTAGTTCTTCTGGTTCACTTGGCTCGATTTTGGTGGTAGCAACAATGGAACTGGGTTCAGCATCGATGATCTGCTTCCCACTTTATGTATTTGATTCAGAGACAGAATATACCTTTGACTCGAAAGCTTTCAACTGGGCCACTAATGACTACTTGGAGTGACATTCTTCAATGTTGTTGATCTAAAATTGAAGAAGACTTGAAAAACTTGAATAAATATTGCAAGTTAAATGTTATGTGTTTAAAGCAACATGATCAATTTGCAACACATAAATTAAGGATTACTTATGCAAAATACACATAGATAGCAGCATAAAACATTGAACATCAGCACATAAACACAACAACTTGATAAAGGAGTTCACCCCACTTCGGGCTACATCTCTTGGTCCAGCTTCCAATGGATCATTATTATTAAATTGCTCAAAGTGCTCAAAAACATGCCTTACAATGCTCAAAATGAAAAACCAACTGCTCCAACGGCTCCGCAGCATCCCAAAACCCCTGTTTGGGCTCTTTTGGCACCTCAATCGGTCGAAAAATGAAGAAGTTACCCTCCTTGAAGTCTCCCTCTTCAACTTTGTTGTCTCTGGTTCTACAATTTGCACCCTTGTTCTCCAAACCTGGCACACACGCTCATTTAAGCGTAAAGAACCCAGTCCCATACGCAACCGCACACCGATACAAACCGTAGGACGGTTAAGGCGCCTCCAGCCCCTAACCGCCTCGGTACTGGGTCATATGGTCATAGGACCAAACGCTGGGCGGAGAAGTGGTTAATTCGTTTGAAAACTGTGGGAACCTCCACAACCAATTCCCGCGCGCATATTTACGTTCCAAACAACAATTATGGGTTAAAATATGGTTATACACATAATATAGTCCGTGGACTATATTCAAACCCACGCCATTTGTTAACACCGCTCCATAAATTTAAACATACAGTTATATGTTTTGTAATAGAACCACGGGCCGGGGCTAAGCCCCAGCCCGACCCCCCGTCCAATATACATTTACACAAACTTAAATATATGCAAATACATATAGTAAACAAGAACCATTGTGTGCCCCAATGGCCGGGCGGTCGGGCGAAGTCGTTGGCTTGTGGAGAGGTCCTGGGGTTGAACCCCGCGGACTCTCCATAAAACTTTTACACATAACCATATAAACCAGTGAAAAAGTGACACGTGGCGTCAATGGGTTGGGCCACGTGTCCACACATTAATGGCTACAAATGACACGTGTCAACTTCTGATTGGACAACCACAACCAATAAAAATGCACCATGTCTTCCCTCTACCACGTCATCATGATGGTACGGCCCTCCATGTGTCCGTACGGACTGTACGGACAGGTACAGTCAGCATCCCAAATTTTTGCCTGTTTGGCTTGGCGGACAGATCGCGATATCTCCTCCATACAGGGACAGATCGTTATATCTCCTCCATACAGACTCCGCTTTTGTGAAAGTAAATATACCGGCGGAATCAAGAAGACATCTAGATCTGACGCAATGGCACTATTTCTTTGTCGTGATTCCGATCACTTTGAAATTGAGCAAAATTTGATCCCCCTGGACACACTCCTCCCCATTGGGAAGCTTTAGACCTCCAAAAGACTATCTCAGCCTATGTGGAAGATGAGGGTATAGTTCCCTCACCCTTCCAACCTCCTCAATCAGCTTGGCCTTTCTTGGATTCGGCCCTTTAAGACCAACTCAGCAAAATACTCCACATTTCTCGCTCAAGTTCGTGATCCCTCCGGCTGGCAGGTGTCTTCCTTATAGTCTCCTCATAGATACTCCCGAGAAAAATCATCTATGGAAGGGAATCTGAACATGCTCCCTTTGATCATCGATCAACGGAGGCTCATACAACTTCAAATTCTCAACATTAACAACCCAGATACATCTACATATATGGAGGCAAATCTAAACAAAAAACATTGTTACCAATCTTGCCGACAATTTTGAAGGGACCATATCAATTGGTTTCAACTTTTACCTTCTCCTTAAGCCTCTCCTCTGTTGGATGTAAAGCCACACTTCATCACCAACTTCTAAACTGTAATCAACATCGATGACTTTTGTCATGTCTCGCTTTGTACTTGGCTCCCTCACTTTTCCAACCGCTCTTGGTAACTTCACCTCGGATATCGGGATCAATTTGTTCGATGAACTGGCCTGATCAATATCATACTCCATTTCCCATCGACAAGAATATCTTTCCCAAAGATGAAATCTAAAGAGACTTGGCAAATAGCCAAACATGTCTCAAATGGCGACAATTGAGTCGAAGAGTGCTTTTGGCTCGATTGTAATGATGTTGAACGTAATGTAAATGTTCATCCCAAAGTTTAGGATGCTTGCCGCAATAAACACGAAGAAGATGCAACACTGTACAATTTACCACCTCTCTCTGACCGGTTCATGGATGAAAATCTGTGTTTTTTTTAAGCTTTGTGTCCATGAATGCCCACAAACTCAACCAAAAACTTCCAACAAATCGAGAACTTCATCGTAAATGATGGAATTTGGCAAACCAAAATGCACCCAAACATTTTGAAAGAACAATTGTTTCATTTGTTCCCTCATTGCTACCGCTAGTACAAGGAATTAAAATTGATATCTTGCTAAAACGATCAACCACAACATAAAGATAATCATGAACCTTTTCGACATAGGTAAACCACCAACAAAATCCATGGAAATACTTTCCCAAGGGCTTAGAAGGAACTGGAAGTGGAGTGTACAAACCCAACTTTGATTACTTGGTTTACTTGTAACACACAAATCCAACATCCTCGAACATATCGCTAAACACTTTCATTCATCTTAGCCCAGTGATCTTTGTAATCTTTGCCACTATCTTGCTAACACCAAATGACTAATAAGAGAATAATGTGCTTCTCTTTATGATGTTGATTCTTTCTCCATGTGGAATACTACAACTTCTGCCAAGATGATAAGAGATTATTATGCAAATGATAATCCACTTCTTCAACATGGTTAGAGTGGCACAAAGTTTCATACACTTCCTTTAAAGTCAAGATCTAAAGCATATTGTTCCATTAACTTTCATGCATTATAGGACTCATTAAGAATAACTCAAGCACTAACATCTAGACAAGATATCAGCTACTTTGTTAAAATGCCCTTTTTATACTTAAAAACCAAATGAACCGCTGGAACAAATCCCATCCATCCTAAGTGCTTCCATTTGTTGTAGCTTTGATTTATTGTGATTGTAAATATTGCGTGAGGTCGATGATCCAGGTGAATAATGGTTTCTTTTCCCAACAAATAATGCTTCCATTTCTAACACTTTGAACCAATGCATAAAACTCCTTATCACAAGTAGGATAATTAATCGCACCATTAAACGCCCTTTAATGAAAACAATTGGTTTACCATAATCAAGCAAACCGCCCCATCGCGATAATTACTTACATCTATCTGATTTCAAAGTTTGTCTTAAATTCCAGTGCAAGAACTGGCAACAACCTGACTTTCAAAGTATCAAAAGTCTTTTGTTGCCGGCTCCCCATTGGAAACCTTGTTTGACACTTGTCACAACATGTAGTGGAGCCGCAATGGATGAAAAGTTAGCAATAAACTTTTTCCAATATTGGGTTGCTCCCAAATAAATTCTTACCTCTGTCACATTTATTTTGGGTCTGGACCATTCCAAAAATAACTTTAACTTTTAGCAGATCAATTTTAATTCACCTCCACCAACAATATGACTCTGAATAAGTTTAAGTTTTACCAAATTCTACATTGGACAACTTCAAAACAACGCTTCTTTCCTCAAAACATCCAAAACTCTTTTTCACATGTTCAATATGTTTCCTTCACGAGATTTTCTGAAGATCAAAATATCATCTAGTAGACAATAACAAAATCATCCAAAAGGCCTCCCAAGACATCATTCACTCGCATGAAAGTAGCAGTGCATTGCAAAGTCCAAAAAGGCATTACCATCCATTCAAACAAACCTCGGGCGAAGTCTTAAAAGTTGTCTTCCATGTCGCCTTCAACAATCCTAATCCGATGATAACCACTCCTAAATCTAACTTTAGTGAAATATTTTTTCATCTTTTAACTGATCAAGTAAATCATCAATACATGGAAGAGGATAACCCATTTTAACTATTATTTTGTTCAAAGCCCCTGAAATCAACACACATTCGCTTATGCTCCATCCTTTTCTTGGAACCACACACCTGAGATCCACATGGCGCAACCGCACAATTACCCCTTTGTTCAACAACTCCTGAATTTGTTTTTAATATCAACATTTTCCATAACTGACATTCTATACATACCAATATATGGAAGTGGACAATCTTGTTGTAACTGACTTCCATGTTGGATTCCTCTTTTCGAGGCAACCCCTTAGGTTCTTTAAACATGTCATTACACTGATTAAAGAACTTCAAACAAATTTGATTTTAACTTAGTATCACAACCTTGAATGATCTATTCTCAACATCATTTTTGTAGGGTTTGACTCTCATTAAGAGAACAAATTTTTACTTGCATTAATCCAGCCTCTTCATTTTCCCTCGCATTAATGACCGGATAAGTTCATTTTCTTTAGTGTGTGAGCTCTAATAACATACCTCCAACCCCATCTTTAAACAAATGATATATTTTTTTTTTCCCCGACGATAGAATATAGCTTTCCTATCATACAGATAGGGACTTCCCAAAACAATGCTACATATATCCAACTAATCACATCCAACTCTACTTCATCAACAAATTGGTAGCTATAGAGAACCTAAGTTTACACTTCCCGGTTACTTGTACCTTAGTATATTATCACATATCCAACCAAGAGGGTATGGTTTAGGATGTGGACTAGTTTCCAACTTAAGTTTCTTTACAGTCTCTTCTAAAATAAGATTTTCTTGTGACCTTCGAATCAAACAATGTATCAATCTTTGTATGTTTGGAACACCCCATATGAAAAAGTTCTATTCTTGTTTTCTCCTATTGAGCTACATTGACATTTGCATTACTTTGCAGCCAGGTACTTGCAAGTACTATTACCTTGGTAACCCATGACAGCATCTTCGCCTCATCACCGTAATCCAAACCCAAATATTGCATAATAATGCATCAGCTTTTACCTCCCTTCCAGTTGCCAAACTTTAAATCAGACTTATAATGAAGCTTCCAATAGTGGTCTTCATCGTGGCCATCCTTTGAACAAGGTTTACGTGAACCTTCACCTCCTTCTTCACAAAGAACATTCTTCCTACCATGGCCTTTAGCCCCTTCTCTTCCCTTTGTCTCCCTCGGATGAATGTCTTTGAAACCTTCATGAGTAATTTCATTCTTTCCCCCTCGGCTCAAATGAGTAGCCCTACCAACATACTTCATCTAAACTCATGGGATTAAACATTGACATAGTATGCCTCAAATAACTATGCAGAACCAATATATATTTGAGCAATGTTTCCCTGAAGACAAATCAACTCCTGAAACCAAATCTCATCTCCTAAACTCCTGAGTAAAAAATTTGTACATTCTGTCCTTTGGCTTGTCTAAAAATTCGCCATTCCATGTTGTCTTTGTTTATAAGCTAATGGATAAAATTGTTTTTAATTGCTATTATGAATCATTCCAAGAAAGTACAATTTTTCCTTTTTTTCATTTCTTCCAGGCATTCAGATTCCACCAAATAAGTGTGGAGCCATCTAATCTTAATGAAGCTAATTGAATTTTGGTTTCATCATCTTAACCTTTTGTATTCTATAGGAATATACTTCAATTTGACGTATCCAGCTATCTAACTTTCGCTAACTACTCCATTATAAAGTGGCAACTCAAATTTTATATCGATCTTTAATGAAGGAATTTGCGAACGAGTTTTACCATGCCCATTGGGAAGATGTTTCAAATTTGAAGAAGAAGAAGAAGAAGATGATGATGATGGAGGAGGAGAGGGTGGTGGAGAAGCACCATTCCCTCCATCTCACCGAGTCTTTTCACCACCGCCTCCTTGTATGTACTGAAGGGTTAGAGCCTTCACCTGCGGCATTATAAGTCTCCAAACAAAATCTCATCATGTTTCAACTCTATGACACTGTCTGAGATCTTCGCCTTCGCCTCAAACACGCTCATGATCTTCCTCGTGATAAAAGCCATGCTTGATGAATGTCTCTCTCGCGAACTTGTCGAATGAAATTACTTCCTCCTCGCTCTGGATAAGAATTTGGATCCACAAGTTGACCTTCTCCTCGCGTGAGTTTCAACCCTCAGAGCATCAGAAACAAAACTTGCTAAACAATCAAGTCTTCAAAACCAAAGTGCTCGATACAACTTCTGATCTAAAATTGAAGAAGAGTTGAAAAACTTGAAAAATTATTCGGTAGTTAAATGTTAAGTGTGTTTTAAAGCAACAGGATCAATTTGCAACACATAAATTAGGATTACTTATGCAAAATACACATAGACCTGGGCAGCATGTAAATCATTGAACATCACATAAACACAATAACTTGATAAAGGAGTTCACCCCACTGGCTACATCTCCTGGTCCATTTTCCAATGGATCATTATTATTAAATTGCTCAAAGTGCTCAAAAACATGCCTTACAATGCTCAAATGACAAACCAACTGGCCTAACGGCTCAGTTATCCCAAAACCCTCTCTCAATTTTTCAAAACCTCACCTAATGGAATGAAGAAGTTAGCGCCTCCCCGAAGTCTCCTCTCTTCAACTTTGTTGTCTCGGTTCTACAATTTTAACCTCGTTTCTCCAAACTCGCACACATCACTACGAGCAAAGGTTCCGCCAGACAAGAATCAAGACCGGTACAAACCGTAGGATGAGCTATATATAATCACCTCTTAACTGCCTTCGGTAATCGGGTCATATACATAGGACCAAACCGGGCTGAGAAGTGGTTAATTCGCTTTGAAAACCATGGGAACCTTCCACAACCAATTCCCCACGCCAAGATATTTACTTGCCCAACATTAAAGTTATGGGTTCAAATGTGTTATACATAATATAGTCCGTGGACTATATTCAAACCCACGCCATTTGTTAACACCGCTCCATATATTTAAACATATGGTTATATGTTTTGTAATAGAACCACTGGCCCCATTCAAAGCAAGGGTTGGATCCAATGGTGGAAAGCTTAGGAGTTTTTCACCGCAAGGTTCACTGTGAGGGCTTTTAATTGAGCCATGGGGACACCTTTGAGGTAGTGGTCGAATCGTGGTTGGTAACCTGCAGGATACCATATATTAAATGGTATCGGACCCGTGCACACATAAGTGGATCAAAGCCCACCCTGTCCTTCAAATTTTAACCTTGTGGGTGTAGACCCATTTGGCAGCGCCGTGGTAAATGGAAGGAACTATGTAAAATGAGGTCTCATAGTCGATTCTCAACTCGATTTACTGGAGTATGCGGTTAAGGTCGTGGCGCTTTCTCCTAGGGTTTATAGCGCGTTCCGCGATTCGACCCTCGTCACGCGAAAGCACGAGCATCAGCCAGTTGTTACCGATTCCCCATATGTGGTTAGAATCCACGTCGGGTTAAGCTCCCACTGACTTGCGAGTACGATACTGCCGTTGTTACCGATTCCCCTAGTATATAAAAAAAAAAAAATAGAACCACGGGCCGGGGCTAAGCCCCGGCCCGACTCCCCGCCCAATATACATTTACACAAACTTAAATATATGCAAATACATATAGTTAACAAGAACCATTGTGTGGCCCAATGGCCGGGCGGTTGGGCGAAGTCGTTGGCTTGTGGAGAGGTCCTGGGGTTGAACCCCGTGGACTATCCATAAAACTTTTACACACCATATAAACCAGTGAAAAAGTGACACGTGGCGCCAATGGGTTGGGCCACGTGTCCACACATTAATGGCTACAAATGACACGTGTCAACTTCCGATTGGATAACCACAACCAATAAAAATGACCCACGTCTTCCCTCTGCCACATCATCATGATGGTATGGCCCTCCACGTGGCCATACGGACTGTACGGACAGGTACAGTCAGCATCCCAAATTTTTGCCTGTTTGGCTTGGCAGACAGATCGCGATATCTCCTCCATACAGACTCCGTTTGCAAAAGTAAATATACTGCTGGAATCAGGAAGACGAGACACACGCAATGGCACTATTTTAGTCACATTCCGAGCACTTTGAAAATTGAGCAAAATTTGATCCCTTGATTAGTTGTGCCAAGGGATTTTATGGTATTCACACCACTTTCCCATGTCCTTTGACTTCTCATTACCCTTCTTGGGTTTTGGTTTGGACTAGTTTTCCTGAGCGGGAACATCTTTGCTCTGTCGCTTTTTTGGTGGGTTGGGACCACTTTTTCCCTGCTTCGTGTATGAGGAATTTGCAGATCCAAAATTTCGCCTCTTCTGCTTAAATTTATGCTCGATCTTGATAACATATCTATAAGATACACCTAATGATGTGATGTAAAAAAACTCCATTTCTGTCTAAATGTATTTGTGTATAAAGTTGCAGTATTTCAGCACAAGATGTCATTCATATTCTTTGATACATAATTTGGTGCGCAGAGTATGGAAAATATTGGTGAAATCTGGTATTTTCTGGTCCCTTTCTTGACGTAGCGTGGTCCATCTTGTGTACTGGTCCTCGTAGCTTCCAAAAGGGTAGTATTTTTCTTTAATGGAATCCATGAAGGAATCCCAGGTGGGGGAAACCAGAAATATTGCATATTCCTCTGTGGCCCTTTGCTTAGAGTACATATCCCACCAATCCTTAACATGGGGGACAACCTTGAGGAGTGAAAAAGTAATCTTTTCCCTATCGAAAAAATTGTGGACCAAAAAATACCCTTCGAGCAGATTCAACCATTTATCTACAACATCCACATTTATCAGTCCTTCAAATAATGGAATATCAAAATTTAATTGTACCTTGAATGGGGTTGTGTGGCCTCTTGATGAAGATGCGTCTCCTGTGGGAAACCTTCGAAGGATTTGTGCAAAGTTGTCCATCATCTCGTTCTTTTGTCGCACAAGGGATTACTCAAGAAACAATTTAAAAGGATCTCCTTCTCCATCATATATATTCTCATCCCCCACGAGTTGTGGTTGGGTTCATCACAATCGATATTGCAAAGGCTCGACTGGTTCAAGTTGCAGCCTCTTGTACCTAGATCTTGTCGGGAACATGCACAAATAAAAACAAATGAAGAGCGGACCACTCTGATACCACTAATCCTGATTTATGAGCGGAAGGAAATGAATAAAAAATTGAATGCCATAACATAGAGATACAGAGAACAACATCAAATATCCAGTGAACAATAAATTCTATTGAATAAATAAAATAGGTTGAAACTGTAAAACTGTAGCACTCAAACAACTTTCTCGAATGGTGGTAGCTATCTCTGAGAAGAGATGTGGCTGCTACTCACATCCATCTGAGAAGAATGATTACAATGAAACTCCAGAGGCCTTTTTAACATTACTCATTAATTCCAAAACCCTAGACATCCAAAAACCTAACCCTAGGAGATGAAACACCAAACATTATGTGCAATGAGTAAGTTGGTACCTCAACTTCTTAGGGTCGTAAATTTTGCATACGATCTGTGTTTTAGGCATGCGGTATCACATTGGAAAGGTATTTTCGAGAACTACACAGTATGTTGTCAAAATATGACTATGTCTTTAGTTTGACTGTGGAAAGCAAAAAAAACATTGTTTAGGGCCCCAAAATGGCCCTGGAAGTACAAAAAGATGTACTGACATGAAAACTTCCAAAATAAGCCAGTTGGATTAGGTGGGCGAACACTAATATCCATGTGGAATTTGTGTAGGGATTTATATAACCCCGAAATTGTAGAACCGACAATTACAAATAATTACAAAAGAACATCTTGAACTAAAAACTATCAAGAAGAGCCAGTTGGAATAGGTGGGTGGCCACCAATATCCACCTGGATCAACACCACTTAGTTCATCCAATAGATCATCAATGAAAGGAATGGGAAACTTGTACTTGATGGTGAGTTTATTGAGGGAACAAAAGTCATAACACATGTGCCAATTACCTTATTTCTAGAGTACGATGACCACAGGATAAGAATAAGGGCTGGTAATAGGGTGGATAACAGCCTCTTGGAGCAACTCCTACATGATTTTCTCAATTTCATTATTTTTGGAAAAGGGATGACGATAACGGAAAAAATTAGGAGGAATGTTGCCAGGAACAAGGGGTATGGAATGATAATGAACACCACGAGAACGCGGGAGTCCCTGAGGAGTGGAAAAAATAGCTTGATGTTTGGAGAGGATAGCTTGGAGGTCAGGATGCACAGAGGGTGTCTCAACTGCTTGAATGGAATGGATTTGGGAAATAATACCAGAGTGACCTTTATTGAGGAGCGTTTCCAAGAAATGGGAATTGATGATCTCAGGAGAACCAGATGTGAGTCCTTGGAATTGATATTATTGTCCTTCCTATTGGAATTGCATGGTTAATTCCTTAAAATCCATGAGAATGGGGCCCAAAGTGTGTAACCATTCAAAACCTAGCACAATGTCACAACCCCCCATGTCAATGGAAAACATATGAGATTTCAGGCGGTACTATCCAATTTGAAGACGTACATTTTCACAAGACCCACCACATTTCATGGATCCACCATTAGTTATCATGATTTGAAAATTATTGACATCATGAATATAGCAATTGGTTTCCTAGGCAGTACGACGGTGAATAAAATTATGGGTGTTTGCACTGTCAACAAGGATGATGAATTTCTAATTCTTAATATATCCAATGAACTTAAGGGTTTGTGGAGTAGAGAAGCCAATGAGGGAATGCAAGGAAATGAGTGGGTCAACTTCAGGTAGGTCAGTGAGCTCCTGGGTAGCATCAGGAAGGGATGGCTCTTCAACAAGGGGAATTGTCACTTCTTCTTCAACAACATCTTTTGAAATGGCCATAAAAAGTTTTTGTTCCTTAAACTTGTGCCCCGAAAAATATTTTTCATCACAATTATAGAAAAGACCCTCGAGTTGGAGCTCATCCATTTCATCCCTAGTTAATTTTTGGACCTTTAGGGGAGTTGCANGTGGGTCGATGATGAGGAACAAAAGAGGGTTTTTTGTTTTGGGAAAAAAAAACTTGTTGCGCCTCTTTGGTATGTTTATTAGCTTCCAACCAAGTCAGAGGGTGAGACATGAGAACCTAGGCTCATATTTCATCCTTTAGGTCAATGATAAAGCATTCCCAGAAGAACACATCTTTCATGCCCTTGGTTCGAAAGGAAAAATGCTCAAAAGTAGTAATAAAGTCTTCTATTATGCCTGACTATTTCAACTTGGTCAAATGACCCAAATAGTGAGTGTCATTGTCAAATCATTCATAGAGCTCGGAAACAAGTTGGGTCCATGCAATACACCCCTGACATGCATTTTTACACCATTTCCACCATTGCTATCATTCAGGATCCATATAGAGAACAACATAGTGAAGTTTGGCCAACTCATCAGTAATGTCATGCAGAGAAAAATAATTCTCCATTTGAGTGACCCAACCTGTGGGATCGGAGCCATCAAATTTATTAACCTCAATTCGGGGAAGACGGTGGTCATGATGAAAGGAGTTGGATTAAAAATTTAGAGAATGAGAGGAATCATCACCATCTGGTTGATCCGAGGAGGAAGGACCCTAGGTTCGGTTCAACAACTAGTTGACAACAGATTGGAGGGTGTTAAATTGGTTCATGAATTTGGCATTCATGGTGTTAATTTTTTGTTGGACTTGGGTCTCAAATTTTTCAATACAAGAATTGGTAGAGATAATATCAAGTGTCACTTGTTGGAGGGACTCCTTGCTTTAATCGAGGGAAGATTGTAGGTCTTGGTTGTGAGTGTTGGTAAGGGAAAATGGGTGGGTGGGACCATAGAAAAGGAATTATAAGTGATAGGTACCACTATGATCAGAAATAAAGGGGGAATATAATGGGAGAGGTGAAAAATAGGGACGCTGGGAAGGGGTCGGATCCACTGAAAAAAAAGGATTAAAAATGAAAGGTATGACTCTGATCTGAAGAATACTGCACTATTGAAATTTCCAAATTCTTAACAACAAGAAATGTGTAGTAATTCCACAACTAGAATGCAAGAGGTAAGGTTG
Organism: Picea sitchensis; assembly: GCA_010110895.2. Taxonomy (NCBI): domain Eukaryota; kingdom Viridiplantae; phylum Streptophyta; class Pinopsida; order Pinales; family Pinaceae; genus Picea; species Picea sitchensis. Next base: position 12,723 of record SNQJ01S0061710.1, on the reverse strand, counting down.
CATGATAATAGATTTGGTCTCTTCTATTTTTGTTTCCATCCCAAGGGTTAGGTTATTTAGGATTTCTACAAACAAGGGTTTTCCCTGTGCTGTAGCTCTCTGATATACATGTGGGGTCCAATAGTAGTACTTGGCCCAATATCTCAGGGCACCAACTAAGGAGGCTAGACCATGCCCTTATTCGTATTACCCGACTACCCAGGTACTAGAGAGTATCCTCTCGAGTGTTATTCTTAGTGGCACTATAACAATCAGGTGGTCGATCAGTTTATCTATGGAGGGCTTTAGAAGATCTAGTTCAATCTGTATACATCTGTTGTTTGATGCGCTACCACTCAAATGGGTACCAACAAGGGTTACAAGGGTGGCCAACAATGTGTGCGTGAGTATCACTTTTAGTTCCTACGTGTATGCTTCCCTGGCCATGGATTTATGCATTGAACGACAAATCTTTGTAGCTTTGATATGTCGTAATACATATCNAAAAAAAAAAAAAAAAAAAAAAACCCATAATTTTCTGCCAAGGAAAGTGCTATGATAGCGCTTGTAAGGTACCAGATCTATTATACTAGCTAAAAAGAAAAATATTGCAGAGAATAACAATGAAACAACACAATATATGAAACCACATCACCAAAATAATACCTTTATTGATAGGAAACAATGTTCACTTGCCTCTTCGAGAGGGAAACCTCCAACAAAGCAGAGCTCTATTACAATAATTCTCAAGACAAAGACTTCTCATGCCTCTTGCTCTTATTTATACTAATTATATCTTCTAAAGAACCTTCTAGCGGAATGTCTTTCTAGAAGCGGAAGCTTCTATTAGGTCTTCTTACATTGCCTTGTTCTCATTTATTAAATAGGCCTTATAAACTAACGTCGACCTTTATTACATGGAAAATATATTATTATACCTACATGAAGACTTAGGGAGGTTAGGTCCCTAACAATAGAGCAACCTCACCTTCTAGATGGGTTTTCTCCCATAATGGGTTTCCAAGGTCATATCTTGTGTTTATTTGTGGATGGTGTGATTGTCTTTTACTGTTCTCTATTTTCAACATTTTATCTATTTCATGCATAAGCAGAAAATCAATAACTGAATATTTTGGATATCTAAAGGAAAAATATCTTGAATAGTAAAGAGTTCAGTACTTATTATATCTCTTGTGATGAACTATTATAGTGGAATATCAACGGTAGTTTATAAATGATGTTGGTATTAGAGAAGGTTTTTATTTTGGTTATTTGTGGGAAGTTGTAGGATCCTGGAATCAACTTAAAGAGAAGTTGTAGAAACCCTAGCCATGGTGGATGAGTCTATTCATAATAACCCTCAATATACAGTAGAAGATATGAACCTCCTCATGGAATATTTAGCAAGAAATATTAGACTGTTCATATATGATGGAGGCTCCAACTCAAAGATTGGATCAAAGGGGGAATCAAGATATCAAGAAGACTCAAGAAAGGAGTCACAAAACAAATCTAAGAAATAGCAACCGAGTTTAAGTGTTGTTAACTCTTCATGGTGCCTATTCAAGATGTAAGAAAAAGTGGACATAAATACATACCAAGGTGATATTGATGCATTAAAATGAAATCATTGGCTACAACAACTATAAGTTCATTTTCATTCGCCATATAGATGAAGGGAAACATATTTCATTTGCTAGATTGAAGTTAGAGGGACATGCTTTAACCTAGTGGGAAAGCCACATGGAAACACTTAGGATTGAGTGTGATATACCAGTAACTAGGTTGGAAGACTTAAAAATCCTCATCAAGTCCCAATTTTACCCTATCGGGTATGTAGAGGACCATGTTAGCTTATGGATTACCTTACCAATCACAAACTCTTCCTGTCACCATAATTTTTATTATTCATTTAGGATAATAGTCATTTATACTCAATGATGACTAAGTGACTTGCATGGGATTGCCAAGCCTAGTCATCATGCATGATTTTAGGATCTAGATAAAATATCTCTATGAGGTGGCATCACCCATTGTGCTATAAATGTGTAGCATTGGTGTGAATATAATTGAGTTGGATAGTGAGGCTTTTCCATCATATTATTTTTCTTGTGCATATTTTTTCATGGTATCAAAGTGACAATTGTGATCTAGATTATGTTGAGAAGGAAATGAGATATGAAAGAAGATATAGTACAGAACACAAAAATACAGTGAAATCCAACTTCCATTAATGAATAAGATAGAAAAACATTGTAGAACACAAACTGGAAGAATTGTCTAGAATTATTCCTGGGATATGTTTCTTCATTACTAGTAATTATTCTATTTTGTTGTAGTTGAACAAAAACTATATTTTTGTAGCTAACCAATAAATAATTTTCCCTTTTTTATAATTATATATATTAGAAGCTAAAGCCTACATATATTTTGCATGCATTTCATCCATTTATGATCCATAGGTTGATGATTTAATGTATCAGAGCTCACCTAATTGAGCTGACACATTTCACTTGCCATATTCCTTCATACTACTATAATGTATTTTTCCCATTAGCTTCCTTTTGACCTCACACATTAGTGGGCATCTGTTATAGATTTATTTGATCAACCTTTACAAGAGAGGCCTTATTGGGAATTTATTATTTTTTATATAATCTTTCCTCTGCCTCTTGCATATATTTTAGAGTCCTTAATTGACTACCTATGAGTTTCCTTCAAGAAACACACAATTTTCCTATAAATTTCCCCCAATAAACCTATGGGAATCTTCCCAAAATTGTAAAAAACAATAAATGCACTTTAAATGTGCACCCATGAGTAAAGAACACATGGTTTGTACACCTATACAACCTAGATCTCCATCCCCAACTAGCTTAACTTTTTTTTCATGGTATAAATATGAATTATTTGTTGGGAGAAGAGATAAGAGATCACTAAAAAACAAGGATATGTTAGAGTAATTTCGAAAAACAAACCTATATTTTTATTATTTTCTCCTCACCAAAGCCTCCTATTTTTGAATTTATTTCTAACCTTGAGTTGGGCTAAAACATCTCTTTGTTTTCTTAGCCATAGTAATGTTGGTTGTTGAGAATGATTATCTTCTTGATTCAGAGTTCTTGTTTCAGTTGTTTTTGTATCCCAATTCCTAACAAGGGCATATGGGGGATTTCTCCCCCACATATGTAGCTAGGGGGGCGTGGTGACAACACTTCATTGGATCCCCCTGGTGGGGGTTCAGGGGAAGTTCCCTCAAGATAAATTTTTGGGAAAATTTCCCTGTAAAATATTGTAATTTTGTAGTCAATCTAAATCGTTCATCATTAGGTTGTAGATATGACAATAGAATTTATGTTAGGGATTTTTTCCCTAGAAGGAAACCATAATTTATGTATGAGGGAATTGTATTGTGGTGATTTATGTGAGTGAATATTGTATTATATGAGAGAGGATATTGTGAGAAAAGAAGAGGAAGTTACAATGCATGTGTTGTAGGTTGTATCCCTTCATTTTATGGATAATAATAAAGGAAGGAATGACAATTTCTCTGGTAAACGTATCCCATATTGGGTGAATCACGTATATCCATGTCTCTATAGCATTTTGTATATTTTGTGTTTTATTTCTGCGTCTATTTTATATTATTTCTTTGCAATCCTCTTTTTCCTAAAAATTGGTATCAGCATGAAAGGTAACTCATAGGAAAAGAGGGTTCCTAGTTAGAGTGGGAGCAATGGTGAAGGATGGAAAGTTCAGGGTAAAGAAATTTAATGACCAAAACTACCAGTTATGGAAGATGCAAATGTAATACTATCTATATGAGAAGGATCTTTTCCTACCATTGGGAAGAAAAGAAAAGAAGCCGACGAGTATGAAGGATGAAGAATGGGAGGTTTTTGACAAAAAAGCACTAGGAATGATATGGCTATGCCTGGAAGCATCGATGGATTTCAACATTTCAAAATTAAATACAATGAACAATCTAATGAAAGAATTGGTTAAACTATATGAAAAACCCTCGACCTCCAACAAGGTATTTCTAATGAAGCAATTATTTAATATGAAGATATCAGAAGGTGGGTCTCTTTTCGATCATTTAAATGAATTGAATACGATTACTCATTAGATAAGTTCTGTAGGAGTGAAATTTTATGATGAGGTTGTGGATATTCTAATCTTGTGCTCATTGCCAGAAAGCTATAATGGCTTGGTCATGTCTATAAGTAACTTTGTCTCTCGTTCAAACACTCTAAAATTTGACGATGTTGTTGGTTTTATCCTTAGCGAGGAAATGAGACGTAAAATCATAGTTGAGACATCAAGTAAAACATTGATCATGGAGAACAAGGGAATACAAAGGGAAAGGGAAAGATCCTAGGGAACCGTGGGATGTCTAGGAAAGGAAGATCCAAATACAAACTATGAAAGATAGAGTGTTGGAATTGTGGAAAGAAAGGACATCTTAAGAAATACTGCAAATCTCCAAAGAAATAAGGAGATGGATTGCAAAGAAAAATCAGGAAGTAAATGTAGCATTTGATGTGTTACAAGATGCTTTGATTGTTTCTTTAGATAATACTATAGATTCTAGGGTATTAGATTCATGGGCTTCATTTCATCCCACACCCCATAGGAAATATTTTCAAGATTATGTTCAAGGTGATTTTGGACAATTTTATTTGGGTGATGATGAACCATGTAAATATGTTGGAATGGGTAAGGTACAAATAAAGTTAAAGAATGGAAACCAATGGTTGTTGAAAGAGGTGAGGCATGTTCCATATTTGAGAAGAAATCTAATTTCAATAGGGTAGTTGGGAAGTGAAGGTTGTATATCTACATTTACAGAAAACGTGTGGAAGGTCACTAAAGGACCATTGGTAATAAAAAAGGAGAGAAGGTAGGTACATATTATTTATGTACTAGTAATAATTATTCTTCTATCTCTTCAGATTCTATAGGAGTGGATACAACACTGGGGCATCATAGGCTTGGACATATGAGTGATAAGGGGATGAAAATAATCCAAAAAATTAATTTCTTGAGAGATCTTAAACAAGTTGATTTGGATTTCTGTGAGCACTAATTTTATGGAAAACAGAAGAGAGTCATATTTCTCATAGTCGAGAAGAAAAGAAGAGTGAAAAGTTAGATCTTTTGCATACATATGTATGGGGAACAAATCAGGTATCATCTCTTGGTGTCTCTCGATATTATGTTAGTTTTATTGATGATGCAACTAGGAAAATTTGGCTTTATTGCACTCGACAAAAATCTGATGTTTTTGATACTTTTAAGAAATGGAAAGTTTTGGTTGAGAATGAGACAAGAAAATGGTTGAAGTGTCTAATATCAGATAATGTAGGTGAATACTTCAGTAAATATTTTGATAATTATTGTTCATACAATGGGATTCATGGAGAGAAGATAGTTCTAGGAACACCACAAGAAAATGGTGTGTTAGAAAGGATCAAGAGGACAATCATGGACCATGCAAGGAGTATGAGATTGCATAAAGGGTTTCCCTTATAGTTTTGGGAAGATGTTGTAGATATTGTTGTTTACATAATAAACAAAGAGCCTTCAATCTTCGTGGATGGTGGCATTCCATAGGAGGAATGGACAAGTAAAAACATAAACTACTCATTTATGAAGAATTTTGGTTGTGAAGCATTTGTCCATATTGATAAAGAAAATGGAAAAAACTTGAGGAAAAATCCAAGAAGTGTATTGTTATTAGATATGATGTTAATGATTTTGGTTATCACTTATGGGATTATGAAAAACACAAAACCATTAGTATTAGAGATGTGGTATTCAATGAAAAGGCCATGTACAACGATCAATTGCAGGGAAGGAAACATGAAAATGAAAACACATAATACACAGTGCTCAATGAAGTCAAGGAAAATGAAATTGCAAAGGTACCATAAAATAAAAATGCACAAAAAAAGGAGCAGTAGATACCTAAAAATCCTGCAAGTGTTGTTAGAATATCTATTAGGTTAAGTAGACCCCATGAACGATACTCTCCTTCATTGTGTTATTTATTCTTAAGTGATTATGGTGAACCAAAAAGTTATGAAGAGGCAATGAAGAAGATATTGTGAGAAAAGAAGAGGAAGTTACAATGGGTGTGTTGTAGGTTGTATCCCTTCATTTGTTGGAAAATAATAAAGGATGGATTGGAAATTTATCTGTTGGGCGTAGCCCATATTGGGCGAACCACATATATATGTGTCTCTATTGCATTGTCTATCTTGTGTGTTTTATCTCCATGTATGTTTTATATTATTGCTTTGAGATCGCATTCATTGTTTCACCTCATTGACCTTGATGTTAACATACCACCTGGAATACATATTAAGTGGATACTGCTAATCTTTTTAAAGGTGAGACAAAAAAGGGTATTCATACTAATATTTACAAATACTATCTTTGATAGACATGGTGTAAACATAAAGAGACACTTTCTTAGAAAATTCAACATTATTCATTTTTTTATACCAATACAAGGATAAGCTCATATAGCACCCATGGGACACCAAAGTCTAGTTACCTTATAGCATGAGCGTCCCTCTCCCCCTGATCATAGTTTGTTTCCACCAACATTTCCTTAAGATAGATCACCATATTCCTCAAGATCAAAACATTTAGAAATCTTCTCCTTAGAGCCTAAGACTGAGGACCATTTTGTATTCATATTCTCTCCCTACTACAATATTAGAGGATATTTCTTTCGTCTCTTCAAAGATTCACTTTCTTCTCTCTAGAGACTCGTGGCTTATCAAGACCAGAGATACTTAGCCATCTTCATCCAAGGATGTTCAATTTTGTTACTAGAGGTCAATGCCCAAAAATAACATTCAATAAGTTAATTACCTATCACATTCAATGCTCTAAAACTAGTAGAAAGAGGCCCCATAGCCATCTTCCAAGCTCACATGATAGACATGTGAAATGCTGTAGACCGAATGATTCACATATCCTCACACTCATCACACATGTATTTTTGGCCTTGAATGTTAGAAGCGCTTCTCTATAACAACAAGTCTCACCCATGGAACCTCCTTCTTCTTGAGACTCTTCTTTGTTCCCCATCTCATTAAACTAATACTTCGAGTTTTTTTTTTCATTCTTTTAGGTTCTTTTTCTTTCTTTTCGGTATTCATTGGGATGTGTTTTCACCTTCTTATTGTCATTTGTACATATTATAATGTTTGTAGTACCATGGGACAAGTGTGTCTTTTATTGGAAAATAACATCTTCCTTAAATTTAATTAAAATGAAATAAGTTAATCAATAGAAAAAACCCACTCCTCTCCGATCAAAAATTTGACTCAAATTTGATAGGATTTTATATCAAAACTCCATACCTTATATTTGTATCTAGAATTTATATGAAATTTGTATATTCTGATTCATTTTGGTCCATTCTATGATGAATTAGAATTTTGAAATTTAAAAAAAATAAATGAACCAAAATGAAACAATAAATCATCAAAACAAATTACTCAAAAATTAAATGTATCCACTTATTACTCCAAACTACAATAAAATGTGACTCTAACAAATAAAGGTGGCTCAATTTATTTTTTTGAGAAGTCAAGCCACTTTATCCTTCTTATTCCATGGAAAAATAACTTAAGTATAGGGAATAATATTCAAGCACTTAAAAAGAGCGTGTGGGAAAAGAAAACACCTCAACAAGGACTCCAAAAAAGAATGGAACTTTAATGGATGCATATGGAAAGTACAATTTCACTCAATAATGAGACATTAGTGAAGAACATATGTTAGCAAACACTTTAAGAAAGCATGGGATGTTGAGTCTAACTTCTTCACATATAACCATTCAAAACAATAACGAAAGGGGGGGAGAAAAAAACATTAGGGGACTGATAGTAGACCAAAACCATAGAAAGGGAGTACCATGTCACATGACCTTACTTAAAGAGTGAGAAGAATACACAATAGAAAATTCTAGAACAACTTGACAACAAAGAAACACTAATCAAAGTAGATCTAGTTGAAATATACAACTTTCCTAAGGTTAAAGTCCAAAACATAGATAAAGGAACTATCATAGATGCAATTAAAGTTGAAAAAGAAAAGTGTATGTTTATCTATAGTCAATGTGTCAAAAACCAACTAATTCCAATGGTATACTAAAAAATTCAATTAAAAAATTACTAATAAAATATCATACCATAAAATTTTATAGAAAAGAGAAATTTGAATGGGATGTTGTTTCAACAGTGTGATAGTTTTGTTTAGCACTTCAAAGAACATACCTTTTAGTCTTTTCAATCATGACAACAAGGAAAAAGAATCAAGTGAAATAATTATAGGTGTTACTTCCCAAACTAGAAACCTTTGTATAGGTGCTAATGGGGATAAGCACAAACCTTTGTACCCTATACCACACAAGATTGAGATCTAATCATATAAAATAAAGAAAAAAATATATACTTGATTTACCTCTTGATTATATGCCGCAAATTGTACCATCTTGATATTGTCCTCAAATTCCAAAATCTGATATATGATAAATAACACAGAAAATGCAGATTTTGAGTGAGGAAAAGCACACCAAGGGTGTCTAAAAACACTTGTAATGAATATACTTGGGTAATTTTGGTTAGGGAAATGAATAAACTATGTAAACAACCCAATAATGAATTATTTCAAGTAAAAAAATTAATAATAACCATGCAATTATCTCAAACGTGCAAAGAGAGGTGGTGAATCCCCCTAGGATTTCACGAAAATATCCAAAATGTGAAATACCAACTACAAATCAATTAGGAGACAAATTTCACCATTATAATTTGTTATATATCGTTTATAAACAATCTACAAGTGAAATATAATCTAGGGTAGAGTTAGAATCCACCGTTTTGGGTTAAAGCCTAGCTTTAAGGTTTCACCAATTCTTATTTTCGTTGTTGCAATTTAATTGATAGAATTGATAAGCCTCTTAAATCATCCCAAAAAATATTGGATAAAACGTTTAAGCACAAATGTCCAGGCTATTAGGGTTAAAAGTCAAGAATTTACCATAAACCTTTGGACAAAATTGTCTAGAAAATGAAAATAAATTGTTAATTTTTCATTAGAGAATGAAATTAATATTTTTAATGGTGTATCTTTTATAGTTTTTTGTATTTTTGCATTTTATATGGCCTAAAATAAAAGTTTTGATTTTTTAGGGGTTTTGTGGTTGATTGTTGGGAGTTAATATTACTGCCTTCTCTCCACATAGGCCTTATGGAGTCAAGAAGTATGCACCTCTAAGAATTGGTTATTCAATGTTTATGGATTAGAGTGGGAGACTAGTGCATCGAGGCTAGTATTACCCTATCTAATCAAGACAAAACATGAAAACCAAGACACTACAAGAAGGGTTTCCTCATGGGAATAACATTCATCAACAAGATCATTAAAATACTAGGAAGAATAGTTCAAATCCTTTCCAAAGAGCATAAAACTAATTAGGACAAGAGATAAGAACATACCAAATAGTTTTAATGAAGATGGAAGAGATGCAAACCCTATACATTATCCTTCCAAGTAGTTTTGAAACTCCTCAATGGATCGATCTTGCTAGCTTTAGTAGAAACTTATATATTCACAATAGTTTTTGAAATACCAAGAAGAATAAAACAAGAAAGAAAGAGCTCCAAGAATTGACACCAAAAACATCAAGTAAAAGATCTTCTATTGATGTCTTCAAATGATCTCTAACAACTCACAAACACTTGGAATGAGAAGAGGGAATTTATTTATAGATGAGGCTCACAGCTCCTTCCCATTCTTTATTCCCTAAATCTATGTCAGCGAAATAAAATAAAGTGACTTTTCATCCACATAACTTGGAGACTAAGTCAAAATACAATGAAATGATACTTTACATGCATAAAACCATCATAAAGAGGTGACGTCAACCTTTTAGGAGGGATGATTTGGCCTTTGGGTGAAACGTTCCATATAAAATACATTTGGGAGGCCTTAAAATATGGTAAGGAATAATCCTTGGCCATCCTAGCTCCAACATTCACCTCTAAAGGAGGGAAGGACCTCTCCAAAACTACAAATAAACCATCAAACAGTGGAAATATCCTCCATTAATGTAACATCCAGTAAGATTTTTTTTTTTAATTTCTTTTCATGTAGCGAGACTACCTGAAACTGGATATATGATGACAAAATCCTAGCAATATAGTGCCATTGTATGGTCCATGATAGGGTGTTGAACCTAGTTCTATAAGGAACGGTGGAGGAATTTCTCACTGTGTATCCTCTAAAAACTGGAATCATGGGAGGACGGTGTTAGATCACGCTCCCCTAGACGTGTGATGATGACTACTAGTTGATTGTTGGAAAAGCTTGGTCAAGCTAGGTGACACTTCTACTTATGCGTTTTATTTGGAGTTAGGCCAATATAGTTGATGCTCTAGGATAGTCCAGCAGAGGAAGGATAGGGATGGAAGACGAAAGTACGTTAGAAAGGTAGGATGATTAGAAGTAGTTGAGAGTGTGTGGGTTTTTAATCTTATAGCATAAGTGTCTAATTTTCTTTTTGCTCAAAAAAAAATTATGTTTAATTAAATTACAATTGTCTAGGTAAATGTTTCTTATGTTAAATTATTATAATTGAAGGATTCTGTAAATATTGTAAAAGGTTGATTTATTCTTTATGAATTTAATTCCATTAATAATTGGATTGGAAGCATACAAGAATTGCATTAGATGTGTTAAATATTTCCATTAGTACATGCACCAGTTTTGTATGTACACTAGTATTTATGAATGTTTAAATTATTGATGTTTTTATCTGATCTAGATGTATGAATCATGTTATTACTATCCTTGTATTGTAAGTTACTATTACTTCAAGACAAAGTTTATTGAAGGGTAGGTGTAGGTAACACCCAGTAAGATTAATTAATGGTTAAAATTAATTAAGTTAAATTAATTCATTAATGTATTACAAGTTAATTAACTAACTAAATAATTAATTTATCTAAGTCAATTAATTATTGAGCTAATTAGATTTTATACGTTTTCTTAGAATTAAGTAATGCAACAAATAATGAATTGAATATTTTATTGTTTTAGGGGTAGGTATGGAATTTATGAGAAGGGATAAGGGAAGTTGGAAAATTGATGAGGGGGATGAGTCGGTGGATGGAGGGATAATGAAGGGGAGTTGGGCATTGGAGGAGGGGGATTCGATTGGGAGAGGGGAAGAGAAATCAGAGGAGGAAAATTGTTGGAAATTTGTGGTGGGCTTACTAGTGGGCTAGTGTTGCCAGCATTTTGGGCTAAGGGGCCAGGAAATCTGATTTCCTGGAGCTAGGGAGCTGGAGAGGCTATGTTCCTAGATGGATGGGAGGAATGAGCTTTAGGCAAGTTATCAAGGAAAGTTATCAATAATCAAGTTAGAGGGACAAACTTCTTCTTCAAGAGGTATTTCACTAATACTACTTATTACTATATTTCTATGAATGAAAGTTAAAAATACCTACCTATATCTTGAAAAAGTGTTAGGTGATTTGAGATGTCACTGTTAATTATACTAGAACAGAACCATAAATTAGATTTATCTTTAGGAAAGTTGAAATATAAATTAGATGACATGTAAAAAGAATCACTAAGTCAATTAGATAAAAAAAAATAATTTGTTAAAACCATGAATCCTTGAATTAGGGGGCGTTACAATTTGGGATATCAAGTCTTCACAAGATGATCAAGGGTCCATCCATATCATCATGAGTGAGTGCCATGTCATATCCAAGTTAGCTCAAAATAACCTCACAACTCTCATAAAGTTTCAAAACTGAGGGTCAACACTCTTTAGTGAGGAAAAGAACCTTAAAATAGTGTAAAAAGAGGGGAATGTTCCAACATATTTCACATGGAAAGTGGAGAGAGTGTCCATGCGGACGTAAATAGCTCGTATCTACCTCAGAGAGTGTGATCAATGCCTCAAAAAATGTGATATACCTAAAGAGTTGTGAGAATGCCTTTGGCATTGTTAAACCGGACAATCATGTATAGAATCATCTCCAAGGGCCCGTGACCAAAGTGTGGTACATGGATAAGAAAGAGAGATTCCATGTGGAGCAAAATAGGTGTGCTAAACCATGGGTGTGACAACCCTTACAAAGTGCAATCACTTTTTACATAGAAAAATAATAAGTGAGTAGTTAGGGCCCTATAGATCATGTGTCCTAGTAGATCCATCGAGGAATGACCGTATACCTATCGAGGGCACATAAATGGTCGACTTGGAGGGAATTACCACAACCAAAGGATAGTCGACCACAACAATGGAACCAAACACCCTAAGAATGGAACTAAAAGAGTATGACATGATCATCCACCTAAGGGAGTTTGGGCAACCAACTAACCAACACTTGTACATCAATCATCCCATCATAACCACATAGAAAGAAAACATAACACTTTGAGCTCATCAAAGTGGTCACATCTCTTGAAAAAATGTAAAAGACACTGCACAAATTCTCAATAAACAAGAACAAAAATATATATGTTGAATATAAAAAATCTTATAAAGAATGATACAATATAGCAACCATAAAATATATAAACAATATTACATAATAATTAAATATCCTAATATCCTAATAGACACAACCTTCCACTCCCCTAAGCGATTAACTATACAGCATACACATATTTATTTTTTAAATATTTAAACTCTTGAAAAGAACA
>SNQJ01S0061709.1:68960-79607 GCA_010110895.2 Picea sitchensis | reverse complement strand
GGGTACCTCCTTGAACTTGAATGTATGAAGATGTTAATTGTTTGAAGTATATTTTATTGATTTGTTTACACTTGTCAAAGTTTTTGAATTCTTCATTGCTTAGCATGTTATTCATTTCACCCAGGCTACAGGATTCATTATTTGCAGTGCCCTATATTTTTATTTTGTTCTTTCCTCTAATCCACCATTTCATCTTCCTTTAAAGCTTGAATGTCTGAAAAAACTAATGGACAAATGCCTCAAAGAGTTGAGATCATTTCTCAGTTGAACTAAGAATTGTTTGAGGTCCTATAATTTTGAAAGAAAGAGAGAGAGGGGAAAACTTCCCAAAAATTGCATAATTACCTTACAGCAAATTTGGAATTAAGATGCATCCTGAGTCTTGGCCCTTGGGGTGCCTCAGCATCATTCCAACAACAACTTGGAACATCTCGAGGGATAACACTCTTTAAATAGATATCATGGATCAATCGATTGCTAAGCCACAGATCAATGTGGTCGTTAAGATCAGTGAGAATATGAGTCATCAAATCNTGGGGTGCCTCAGCATCATTCCAACAACAACTTGGAACATCTCGAGGGATAACACTCTTTAAATAGATATCATGGATCAATCGATTGCTAAGCCACAGATCAATGTGGTCGTTAAGATCAGTGAGAATATGAGTCATCAAATCACTCTATGTCAGGAACATATATTGACCATCGGATTTCCTAACTACAAATGCATATTAATTCATACTAAAGAAACACACTTTAACCTAATGACACATTATACCAACTTGATCTTAACTAACTCCTAAGTGTCTAAATATCCTAACAATTGATCCCATGTTCATTGTAGGAGAATCGTCCAAGTTTAGGGCAAAAGGAATGACTCATAAATTCATGGACCTATGTCCAAACCTTAAAAATATTATATCATGGGAAAATGGAAACCCTTAAGGGAGTTATGATATATCCCTCTTAGTAAGGATCTATTATTCTTGTGGTTTTTACTCATAGGGATGAGAAAGAGATTTTGATGGTGGTCCATGGTTCACAAATATGGTACAGTTATTCATGAAATATTAGGCCATTGGATTTGATGTAAGGATGGACATATCACCTAAAACTTTGGTTTGTGTACTTTTACCCTTCCTCCCCTTCAAATTCTAAAACAAATATTGCTTAAACTAAAATATTAGGTACTCAATGGGATCCTTAATTAAATCATCATAATTAACCTCAGAAGGGAAGTAGGTAATATATGCTTAAATATGTGTTACTTAAAATTCATAAATGTAACATCGGAAAAGGTATCTATAAAATTGGGAAGAAAAGTTCAACATTGTTCGAGAACTTAGATGAAAAAAATATCCCTTTCAAATGCAGAGAGCATGTTTATAGAAAAAAGTCCATAAAAGGTCCTAGCTTCCAAAATATGATGAGGAAAGATTCCAAAAAAATAAACCTAAAAAAAGCGAAATGTTAGGGGTTTCAAAAATTAAACATTATTATTAAGGTTACTAATAAAAATTATGATAATAAGATTTATCTATCTTTGAAATCAATTTAAATCCTTAACATAAAAGGTTAAAAATCAAAATAATTATATCCATATTCCATTAGTTTTTCATGTTTCATTAATTTTTAATTGAAAATATTCCAAAAACACCTTAACTTAAGTGAACCTTCCTAAACTTAAAAGCTTCCTAAACTTAAAAGGAGAATGCATTTCAAATAAAAACAAATTAAACTCAATCAATCACTAGCATTGAAGGTTAAAGTTGAATAGGACATTCTCCACAGTTTATCTCAAAGAATCACATTATTTCTAATTCTTCTAATCTTAATATCACATGATCCATAACAAATAATCACATGATCCACGAACAAATAAACTTGATGTGGATTTTAGGTCACTTGACGAGAAAACAATTGTTAAGAAAATTTAGGAAGAAAATAAAGTGAAAGTTGTTGAAATAATTCATTAAAGGGGAATAGAAAGTCCGTGTCTCTTCAAAGTCATAAAGCATGTTTGTAAGATCTCTTGACTTTCGCATGGATCAAACCCTAAACTTATGTTAAAGGGAAGTCATTTTATGAATTTAGTCCTTAATGAATATTATTATGTGGAAAATTCAAAGTTTTGATAAGTTAGAAAGAGAAGTTTAAAAAAGAAAATTGACTTGTAAAAGTTTGATTTGTTTTTATTTAACAAAATAACTAAAATATAATTGAATTAGTTAAAAATTGGTTATGAATGCAAGTTACTAGAGTCTACAAAAGAGAAGTTTAAAAAAGAAAATTGACCTGTAAAAGTTTGATTTGTTTTTATTTAACAAATTAACTAAAATATAATTGAATTAGTTAAAAATTGGTTATGAATGCAAGTTACTAGAGTCTACAAAAGCTTTGTGTCTATATACATATTAGAGATTGTCATTGTAATTGGTGGTTGTCAATAAGGACAACAATTTACAATAAAGATTCATCTGACAACCATGATTGAGGAGGTATATCTATAACAACATGGATGCAAGCTTCTATGCTTGCTCCTTGTTAGAACATGTTAGAACAAATGTTGAGAATATCTTATTTGGAGTATATAGAGTTTTTTTGGGATGGTATATATATAGATATTTTCCTAAGTTATTATTCAAACAATTAAATCATGTTAATCTAGATTTATTTATTTATTGTAAATTAAAAAGGGACTATATATTACCTGAAAAAATTCAAAAAAGTACATTGATCTTTGCTTGCCACATGTTCCGCTACATCAAGGAAACCAGAACAGGTCGCTAGCAGAAACATTTGAAAATCATAACGGTTTTTTCATGAGTTCAACTTGTCATTTGTCATGTTTCTTACAAAAGACGTGTTTGATGCCATGCACCAGAGAACATGGCCACCATGGTTGTAGCTATATATCATAAAACTTAATAAAACTGGAAAAAAAAAAAAATCCTGAAATGTAAGTTGAGAGAGAAGCTCTAAATTTGGCAAACCCGGGCATCCATCGGTGTCGTAGGTAAAGATGAATTTTTTTCTGCAGGTCGGACAACGAGTTTTCTTCGGAACATCAAAAAAGGCATCGAACATGAGGTCCATGCATCGACTGAGAGTACGTTGATTCTGATTTTGATCCTCTAGACTTCGTCGCATATCAAATATTAGTTGCAAGTGGTCGTTTGAGAAGCGATGGGGATTGGGCATAGGATGCTCAATTTTCCCATTACACAGGAAGAGTTGTATCCATGTCGAAATCCACCAGTAGTGTGTCTTCCTCATCCAGCTTCGAGCTAGATTTCTTGGAAATCCAATCTACCAGCCAGCTGGGGGGAATTTCTTCCTCCACCAAGTAGCTCCCTTGCTCCATAGGTCGGCCTTGGGGTCTAGTGATGAGGCTAGGCTCATGCGAGGCTTCCATGGGCTTCTACGCAAGAGGAGGAATCTCTTCTTCTACCGGAAAGCTTCCCGTGTCATACATAATTTCAAAAGGGGGTGGAGGCAAGTTTTGGCCATGAGGGGAGGGAGGGGGCGTCTTGGTCCAATTTTGTCCTCTTCCATGGGAGCTAGTCGGAGGAAGGGGCTGCAAAGGGTCAGGGTGGCTACGCTTCATGACGTAACTGTAATACAATGGCCCCCTTTTGGGTTTGCCACGCTCTATGGGCATGATTGAAGGATAACAACAAATATGGGGCAGCGGAGGCGAAGACCAGACTAGAAGAGTCGCGCTGGTGAAATGGAGGTTGAGAAAGGTGACCAGCAGAGGTAAGGAGGTGATGGGAGAAGTTCCACCGCAAGAATACATAGGAGACAGAGAGAACCAGAGAGCCAATTGAACTTGGTAAATTATAGAATGTCGAGGATCTCTTACCTTCATATTGGTTGGTTGAATGCTAGTGGGGGATGCCATGAAAGCTTAAGTGACAGTAGCCCAAGGACAAGTGACGTGACCTCCCGGTATTGGATCGTTAAGGTACTGAGTCAGAGTGACTCATTAGGTCTCTGCAGGCACCCGAAGCTACCTCACCCACACACAAACTCTTTTGTAAGTGACCATGGCTATGACTGTGGGTCTACTTCCTTTGCGATTCAGACTTCAGGGATGTCCTGAATCCTTTCTTCACTCCTTCCCGAAGCACTCAGCTCCGAGTCTCCTCACCCTCACCACGCGTCTCCTCAGATTCATTGGCCCCACAATGGTTTGGACTTCACGATCCCGTGAAACTCTAGGCCTTTCACTCACGACCTCCAATCTCTCGCTTCCCGAACTCTCCAATCCATCACCACGCACTCTCATGTGATCAACGATTGGGATTGAATCACGAATTTGGATCTCATGACTTCATTTTCGCCAAGTTTTAAACTTGTCAACCTCTGAAGTATCGAAACACTTCACAGTTACCTTCCATGTAGCTCTACCATATCTAACCACCTGGAATTGTTCATCTTCCTCCTGAGAATGAATCTTGCACTAACTGACTATGACGAGAAATTCAAGGACTCCTTTCCTTGAAGATTTTCATCGATCTCCCTCCTGAGCTTTCCTTCTCTGACTTTCCTTACTCCTCTGAACAATATTTTCGACCCTTAGTCGAATTCTTGGCCTGTGCATGCTTTTCAACAGACTTTCATCCACACTCGCTCCTCTGTGAATGACTTCGCACTCCTCGCGACTGTTCTCCAACCATTTCTAACTCTCGTGACTAAATCATGCTATCCTTTTCTGCGTTTTCGAGTCTGAAAACTCTATTCTACACTCTTTGCAGATGTCGATGCACTCCTTGCACACATATAAGTTCCGCTATCTCTTCTGAGCTTTCGATTCAAAATAGACTCGGCCCCACACTCCTTGCGGATGCTATGCACACCTTCCACTCGCTCAACGAAAATAAACCACTGAAACTTATATATTTCTTACGATGATTCATACATTCAACAAAGAAAATGCATTCATGGATTCAAGAACAGTAATAACAAAGAATTGAGAAAATAACAGAAGTTCTACCATTCATTCAGATAGATACATAACCAACACACATTTGGGACAATATATCTTTGTTATATTCATCCAACTGAAACTTGTATACATACATACATTGTTCTTCATCACTCCTTAACCTATACAAAAATAGATTCAAATGTTGCTCGGTTCTCCTTTATCCGCAGCAACAACAATTAACAACCACAGTTGACAACAACCCTTACTGGGCAATATTACAAAGATTTATACAAAGAGATGCTCTTCGATCATTCCCTCCAACTACTCTATGCTACTTTAAATGGAATTAAAATCTATCAACTACTCAACACCTATTACAATAAATATTGTGTCAGACAAATAAGAGCGCAAGCTCCAAATCTGTACTGCGATCCGAACCATAAATCAAAATACATTCCCCCATCACCTTTCGTGATGTCTCAACTTTCAAACATTTAAGTACATTCATAACTCGAAAAAATTTGTCAAATATCTCATTAATACATTGATCAGTTTCAAAATTCAAAAATATTTCAAAATGTGCGCTAGTGCTCCCAGTTGTCTTCCATGCTTGTGCTTTGCTGGCAATGCTCCTGCATCATACTCCCTTGGCTAAAAAATTCATGGACTGCAATCCATGAGCTCCTGCACTGATCTTCCATGCTTCTGGATATCTGCTTCATTAACCCAGCTGGCATCTTTTATTGGTCGTCCCTTCCACTTCACCAAGTATTCAAAATATGTCTTCCTTCTAGTCTTCTTATCAACCCTTTGATCTATGATTGTTTCCATCTTCGGATTTTCTGCTACATGCATCTGTTTCTCCCACTGAATCTTTCTTTGATATTCATCTCTTTCAGTTCCATCTTCCCTATAAAGATACAATTCTGCAATGTTGAATATGGGTGATATACCCACATCTTCTGGCAGCTCTAACTCATAAGCATTCTCGCCAAATATTCTCAAGATTTTACATGGCCCTATATTTTTCAACTTCATCTTGTTATAGGTTCCTCTCGAGAATCATTCTTTCCTTAGATGTGCTAGAACTTAATCTCCAACTTTAAATTCAAGCCTCCTCCTATGTTTGATTGTGAAGTCCCTGCATTTCTATAGCGAAATCTTAATCTCTCGCACTTCTAAACTCACCTTTCTTCATAGCTCTTAACTCTGAAAGTCCCCTTGGATTCATTCCATACATGATTTGAAATGGACTTTTCCCAGCGCTCCTGTTCATTGAGTCATTATATGCAAACTCGGCTTGTGCTAGAATTTGATCCCACAGACTATGGTGTTCAGTGACCAAGCTCCGCAGCAAATCTCCTAGGCTTATATTCACCACTTTGATTTGTCCATCTGTTTGTGGATGATATGCAGAACTAAAAGATAGCTTTGTCCCCAAATTTTTCCACAACGTTCTCCAGAAATGACCAACAAATTTCGTATCCCTGTCTGAAACTATACTCTTGGGCAATCCATGGAGTTTCACAATCTCTTTGAAAAACAAGTTTGCAACATGCGTTGCATCACTGGTCTTCTGGCATGGGATAAAGTGTGCCATCTTCGAAAATCTGTCCACCACCATAAATATGGAATCATTTCCTCTTTGTGTTCTTGGTAATCCCAATACAAAATCCATGCTTATCACATCCCAAGGCCTTTCTGGAATAGGAAATGGTTGATACAGTCCAGTGTTTTGTTTCCTCCCCTTGGCATACTGACAAATCTTACAATTGTTCACAAATATCTTCACCTCCGCTCTCATACCTAGCCAATAATATGAACTAGCTATTTGAGCAAATGTTTTGTCCTGGTCGAAGTGTCCGGCTAGACCTCTGTTATGCTTTTCCTTCAGCAAATTCTCCCTCATCAAGCATCTAGGTATACACAACTAGCATCCCTTGAACAACAATCCATCCTGAATCAGATATTCAGCCCACTGGCTTATGTCTCTAATCACAGGGTTCGCACATGCTTCATATGCTTCTCCAAAATCTGGATCACCGTGATACATCTCCTTAAGGTGATCAAACCCGAAGGTTTTAACCTGAAATCAAAATCAAAATTCTCCTACTCAATGCATCAGCAACTTTATTAGCATTCCCATAAATATGTTTTATGACAAAAGTGAAATTTTGCATAAACTCTATCCACTTAGCATGTTTATGGTTTAACTTCTCTTGTTTGGTTATGAATTGAAAAGAGTGATTGTCGTTGTACAAAACAAACTCCTTCAGTACGAGATAATGTCTCCATTTCTTCAATGCTTGGACTATGGCATAGAACTCTTTGTCATATGTGGAGTACTTATGTTTAGGTTCATTCAGCTTCTCACTGAAATATGCAATAGGTCTATTATCCTGGCTCAAGACCGCCCCAATTGCAACTCCACTTGCATCACATCTTACCTAAAACATCTTTCCAAAATATGGTAGAACCAGAATCAGTTGTTCAATTATCTTCTCCTTCAATATGTTGAAGCTCCTCTCAGCCTCTTTTGTCCACTTGAAAGACTTGTTTCTTTTCTTCATTGTATACATCATTTGAGCACTAATCCCACTAAAAGTTTTGATTAACTTGCAATAAAAACTTGCTAATCCATGGAAGATTCTTACCTCAAAGATATTCTTTGGTGATGGCCATTCTTTGATTGTTTTCACCTTTTCGGGATCCATCTTCAACTCATTTGAAGAAATAACAAAACCCAAATATATGAGCTATGTCTTCAAGAAAGAGGAATTCTTCAAATTGATCAACAAATTCTCTTGCTGCAACCTCCTCATCACCAATACTAAATGTCGCAAGTGTTCCTCCTTACTCTTGTTAAACATCAGTATATCATCCAGATACACAATCATGAACTTACCAATGAAATCCTTTAATACATCATTCATCAGTCTCATAAAAGTTCTTGGGGCATTCATTAATCCAAACGACATAACAAGCCATTCATATAACCCCTCATTCATCTTGAATGTTGTTTTCCACTCATCACCCTCTCTCATCTTGATCTGGTGATATCCACTTTTCAAATCTATTTTTGAAAAATAGTTGGTTCCACTTAAGAAATTCATCAAGTCATCCATCCTTTGTAATGGAAACCTGTATCTGATGGTGATCTTGTTTATGGTTCTCGAGTTCGTACACATTCTCCATCCTCCATCCTTCTTTGGAATTAATACAGTTGGTACCGCACATGGATTCAAACTTTCTCTGACCAGTCCTTTATGTAACAGATCTTGAACCTATCTCTTCACCTCCTCAATCTCTCGAGGCATTAATCTGTACACTGCTTTGTTCGGCAGGCTTTCTCCTAGTATCAAGTCAATGTGATGATTGATGCTCCTGATAGGTGGCAATGAGTTTGGCAAATCATCCACTACAATATCAGTAAAGTTCTCAAGCAGCTCTTGATCTTCCTCAGGAAAATTCTCCAATGAAGTACTGGTAAGGATAACCCTCATTTTCCTTACTACAACAAACTACATCTCTTGTTCCTTCTTTACTTCATTCAGGAGTTCCTTCCCACTCATGAGAAGTATGCTCGCAATGGCTTCTTTTTTCACCTTCTTTTCCTCAATTGGCAGCAACATTTGTGTCCTACCATTCTTCTCTAAGGTGTATGTGTTTCTCCTCCCGTCGTGAATAAAATTCCTATCATATTGCCAAGGTATCCCCAACAAAACATGACAGACATCCATAGGAATCACATAGCATAGGATCTCGTCTCTACATCCTCCTATCTTGAAATTAACCAGGCATTGTTGAGTAAATGTTACTTGATGGCCTTTCTACAAACATGAAACTTTGTACGATGTTGGATGTGCAGTCGTTTCCAGCTCTAGCTTCTCCACCATCTCAGTGGATACTAAGTTGCCAGTGCTCCCACTGTCAATTATCACCTTACAAACTTTGTCCTTCGTCTTGCAATTTGTTCTGAACAAATTGTTCCTTTGTATTGGCTTTTCAGCCTTCGACTCCTGCTTCAAAAGAACCTTCTTCATCATCAAGGATCTTCCATCCTCTGTACCTTCTGTCTCATCATCTTGCCTATGCGCTTCTAAGATGTGTTCCTCACCTCCCTTCTTTCTCTCGGGGCAATCCCAAGACTTATGTCATGTCTTTCCACAGGCATAAAATCTCACTTCTCCTCCCCTGCCTCTTCCTCTTCCTCAGGGAAAAGAACTTCTACCACCACTCTTTCCTCCTCGGGAACTTCCTCCTCTCTCAGAGTGACCATGTGGTTTCTCTACCTCGTCTCTGGGCTTCTGTGCCTTATCTTGGGCAACTCCTTTGCCTTTGTTCGATCTTCGGCCTCTGTTTTGCTGACTCTGCTTTCTAGCCAGCTTCTCTTCTGCCTTTAGTGCCATCTGATACGCGGCTTCAACCGTCCTGACTATCGTCATACTGAGTTCATATTGAATTTCGTATCTCAAGCCATTGATGTATCTGGCAACCTTCTCCTCGTATCTCTTTCTTTGTCCAGCTCTAATGTTCAATTTGTAGAACTCTTATGTGTACTCTTTCACAGTCAAACCTCTCTATCTCAGGTTCTGCATTCTCCTGAACAGATTTATCGGGTAATCCTTGGGCATGAATTTTTCCTTCAACTTGGCTACCATTCGATCCCAACTCTTGATCTTTTGTTTGCCTTTACTCCTCCTGTCGGCCTGCAGTACATCCCACCACAGTGCTACATGTCCTTACAGTCTAGTGACAGTATGTCTTACCTTTTTCTCCTCTTCGACATCCTCATAGTTGAAATACTTGTCCATTGCTCGAATCCAGTCAAGCAATTCCTCGATGTCTAAATTTCCTTAATACATAGGAATGTAAATCTTTGCTCTGGCACCCAATTTGACAAGCGTTCTTCTACAGCATCCTCAGTTATAGCTTATGCAACTTCTACTTCTTCCATTTATGCCTCGTTGATGTCTCCAGCATCAGGCGGTCTCCTTTGTGTTGTTTCCATGGCATCCAGCCTCGCACACAGTTCTCTCATCTCCCTTTCCAGGGCTCTTTTAGCTACAGGTGGATCATCACGTCTTCTAGGCGGCATTGTGTTGATGTTTATCTTTCCTCCCTGTAGATGTCAATTCTATATTCGGCTCTGATACCACTCTCGATGCGACCTCCTGGTCTTGGATCGTTAAGGTACTAAGTCGGAGCGACTCATTGGGTCCCTGCGGGCACCCAAAGCTACCTCACCCACACACATACTCTTCTGCAAGTGACCACGGTTGTCACCATGGGTCTACTTCCTTCACGGTTCGGACTTCAGGGATCTCCTTAATCCTTTCTTCACTCCTTCCCAAAGCACTCAACTCCAAGTCTCTGAACCCTCACCACGTGTCTCCTCAGATTCGTCGGCCCCATAATGGTTAGGACTTCGCGATCCCGTGAAACTCTAGGCCTTTCACTCACAACCTCCAATCTCCCGCTTCACGAACTCTCTAATCCGTCGCCATGTGCTCTTTTGTAATCAACAGTCGGGATTGAATCGCGACTTTGGATCTCACGACTTTGTTTTCGCCAAGTTTTAAATTGTCGACCTCTAAAGTATCGAAATGCTTCACAGTTACCCTACGTGTAGCTCTACCAGATCTAACCTCCTGGAATCGTTCGTCTTCCTCCTGAGAACGAATCTCGCACTCATTGACTTTGAAAAGAAATTC
>SNQJ01S0061709.1:54100-68910 GCA_010110895.2 Picea sitchensis | reverse complement strand
ACCCAAAGCTACCTCACCCACACACATACTCTTCTGCAAGTGACCACGGTTGTCACCATGGGTCTACTTCCTTCACGGTTCGGACTTCAGGGATCTCCTTAATCCTTTCTTCACTCCTTCCCAAAGCACTCAACTCCAAGTCTATGAACCCTCACCACGTGTCTCCTCAGATTCGTCGGCCCCATAATGGTTAGGACTTCGCGATCCCGTGAAACTCTAGGCCTTTCACTCACAACCTCCAATATCCCACTTCACGAACTCTCTAATTCGTCGCCATGTGCTCTCCTGTAATCAACAGTCGGGATTGAATCGCGACTTCGGATCTCACGACTTTGTTTTCACCAAGTTTTAAATTGTCGACCTCTAAAGTATCGAAATGCTTCACAGTTACCCTACGTGTAGCTCTACCAGATCTAACCTCCTGGAATCGTTCGTCTTCCTCCTGAGAACGAATCTCACACTCATTGACTTTGAAAAGAAATTCAAGTACTCCTTTCCTTGAAGATTTTCATCGCTCTCCCTCCTGAGATTTCCTTCTCTGACTTTCCTTACTCCTTTGAACAATATTTTCGACCCTTAGTCGAATTATTGGTCTGTGCACGCTTTGCAACAGACTTTCATCCACACTCACTCCTCTGTGAATGACTTCACACTCCTCGTGATTGTTCTTCAACCACCTCTAACTCTCATGACTAAATCACGCTATCCTTTCATGGGTTTTCGAGTTTGAAAACTCTATTCTACACTCTTTGTAGACATCGATGCACTCCTTGCACACATATAAGTTCCGCTATCTCTTCTGAGCTTTCGAGTCGAAACAGACTCGGCCCCACAATCCTTGCAGATGCTATGCACACCTTGCACTAGCTCAACGAAAAGAAACCACTGAAACTTATCTATTTCTTACGATGATTCATACATTCAACAAAGAAAATGCATTCATGGATTCAAAAACAGTAATAACAGAGAATTGAGAAAATAACAGAAGTTCTACCATTCATTTAGAAAGATACATAACCAACACACATTTGGGACAATATATCTTTGTTATATTCATCCAATTGAAACTTGTATACATACATACATACATTGTTCTTCGTCATGCCTTAAACTATACAAAAATAGATTCAAATGTTGCTCATTTCTCCTCTATCTGCAGCAACAACAATTAACAACCACAGTTGACAACAACCCTTACTGGGCAATATTACAAATCTTTATACAAAGAGATGTTCTTCGAGCATTCCCTCCAACTACTACTCTATGCTACTTTAAATGGAATTAAAAGCTATCAACTACTCAACACTTATTACAATAAATATTGCGTCAGAAAAATAAGAGCGCAAGCTCCAAATCTGTATTGCGATCTGATCCATAAATCAAAATGCATTCCCCCATCACCTTTCGCGATGGCTCAACTTTCAAACATTTAAGGACATTCATAACTCAAAAAGTTTTGTCAGATATCTCATTAATACATTGATCAGTTTGAAATTCCAAAAAAAATCAAAATGTGCGCTATTGCGCCCAGCTGTCTTCCACACTTGTGCTTTGCTGGCGATGCTCCTGCATCAACAAGTACTTGCTTCAGAACTCCAGATCTAGTTCGCATGCATAGTCATTAAGTTCTCAGAGGTAGAGCAGCGCACTACCATAAGTGCAGTGTTAAGGCCCGTCATTCAAATGGTGTGGAGGAGAGGGCGACGACTGGGGGTAATAACTCCCCTAGTTGCCAGTGTGCCACCTTTCTCTCTTTGGCCAAATGTCACCCCATGCAGGGAATGTCAATCTAGATTTTTAGGTAGTTTTGTTTTAAAAATTATTATTGTGTTGTTTATGTTGAATTAATAGTTAATATTCTAAGAGTTACTAGAATGAAACTTCTAAAAAAAATCATATGAAAAAACCTAACCCTTTGTTATTTGCTTGAGTGAACCTTCCTAAACTTAAAAACGAATACACCTTTTAGAGAGTAACATTTCCCATCATTCAATTCCAATCTTGAAAGATTTCCTCAAAGAAGTTTGTCATTTCCAATCCTCCTAGTTTTATTAGCACGTGATCTAGAATAAATAAAAATGATGTGAATCAATCTAGGGAATTAGGTAGGAAAACAATTGATAAAAATATTAGGAAGACGATAAAATGAATATTGTCTGTCAATTGGGTCTAGTTTGGGTGGTTGGGATGAGTGATTGTTATTTTCCCCACCCAGGTTCAATTCCCACAAGTGACATGTTGAGCTCTTAACGAGTATATTATTGTAATGGCCTTGATCCCTGTGTTGACAAAGCCTCAAGCTTCTACAAAATCTGGTTTACCCTGGGCACCACCCTCTGAATGAGGGGAAATGCCTCGTGGGTTTCCTTAGGATATGCAATTCATGGAAAAAAGGTCAATTGGGTCTAGCCTGAGTGGTTGAAAGAAAGTGTGTTATCCTTCCCACCTAGGGTCAATTCCCGCAAGTGACATGTTTGAGCTCTTAAAGAGTATATTTTGTATCGACTTGGCCTTGAGCCCTGAAGAATATGTATTTCTTGGAAAAAATGAATGTTTCCTATGAAACTCAAACAATTGAAAGAATTTTTCATGACAACTATTTACAATAAAGATTCACTAGATAACCCTAGCTAAGGAGGAGGGAGATATGTAACAACATGGATGTAGGTTTATATGGTTGTTCCTTAAGTATAATAAATGTTGAGAATAACTCATTTGGATTATATATAGAGAGATAAAGGATGATAGAGGTATAGATATTAGGTATAGATATTTTGTCCCGAGGAATTGAATAGTCTCAATCTAATTTTTTGGGTGGTTGTGTTCTAAAGGTAATATTGGATTACTTCAATTAGATTAATATATGGTGTTTTAAGACTTATAATGGTTCAAAAAAATGCCATATGTAATTCCAATGGCATGAAATATTAGTCAGCCATAAAGGTGAAGGATTAGGTGTGAATTTTAGGGACGTGTTGTGTGAAGGTAAGATTTATGTGCATTTTTATTCTAGGGGTCTTTTATAGTGGAATTTAGTATAAGGAAGATAGGTCCTCTATTTTATAGTGGAATTTAGTATAAGGAAGATAGGTCCTCTATTTTTTATAGTGTTTTTTGTTTTGGATTTCTTAAAATCCCTTAAAAGTTTATTGATTTTGATTTTATCAAAACATAGGAGTTACTATAATTTTGGTGTGGTTTTATTCTCTGGATTTATTATCAAAATTAAATCACATGTTGAAAAGGTTTTTTAAAACACTCTAATTATCCTAGACAAGTATATTAATTTAGGGGTGGAAATAAAGGCAAGGAATATTAACACTTTTATCAAATTTTGTGTGGGGATAGATTTAAATAAAGGTTATTGGATCAAACTAGATTTAGTGGGGAAATTATAGTGAATGCAATAATAACTTATTGTATATTTCATCGTAGATTCAGCTTTGTATATACAATTTTATGTATGCAAGTAAATATATATCTATGACCAAAGTAGTCTAAACATTCTAAGCTTTTTACTTTTTTTTGGAAACTATCATCTACAAGTAATTGTTGAGGAATCTTAATTTTACATTGCTTAAATCATGTTTTTTGAATGGATAAATAAATTCAATGTCCTTAAAATCCAATAGGGAACCTAGAATATGTAAACCAATTTGGAAGTCGAACTATCCTTGTAAATTTCTAGCCACATTAAGAGCTTGCGGGAAAAACTTGCAAGAAAAAAAATAAAAACATGCATTGAAAAGGATAAAAACCTAGAACCTTTAGACTACCTATTTTACATACAATCTTACAGTTTTAATATAATTCTTTGATATGTGTACCCCAATTGTGTTAAATAAGTAGTGTGTTAAATAAGTAGCGGCTTTAAAACTAATTACTCAAATAATAATTTAATTAGGTACTCATAAGGTACCTTGGTAAAAAGCTAGGGTTTCTATAGGGTTTTTGCATCGTTTTGTTATAAAAGGCCTTTTTTCCTCACTTATAAGTATCCAATCTATTATCATCTAAACATACTACTCTTTTCAGGGTTATTTTCTTGGAGAAGTTTTCCTCTATATTTTAGGAGTTGCATAGCTATTCCAACCTTAGATTTTGGGATTTTACATTGTTATTGTAATAAAAGACATCTATCCATCACATGTAAGTAAGTATCCAATATAATATCAACTAAAGATACATGCAGATGTTTTCTTCCATCTTTTAGGAATTGATTCCAACCACCCCTTTGTCTTTGTTTTTAACTTAATTGTTGTTAAGAAATTGGATGCCAATTCCACCCCTTTGTTTTTAACTTAATTGTTGTTATTTCTCTTATTATCAGTATTTGGTGTATTGTACTATATATTTTATTTTCAGAGAAATTATAGATCAAGGACATTACAGGGTAGTTTCAGAACTCTAGCTAATTCTCAGAAAAACAAGGGAAAAAAATATCCCAACCAAGACCGCAGGGATGCCTAAATAAATAAATTCAATGTCCTTAAAAGCCAATAGGACACCTAGAATATGTAATTTTTAACCACGAAATCTAGAACTAGCCACATTTAAAGCTTGTGAGAAAAACTTACCAAAAAAAAAAAAAACTTAAAAACATGCACCTGAAAGGATAAAAACCTAGAACCTTTAGACTACCTATTTTACATACAATCTTACAATTTGAATATAATTCTTTAATATTTGTACCCCACTTGTGTTAAATAAGTAGCGGCTTTAAAACTAATTACTCAAATAATAATCTAATTAGATACTCATAAGATACCTTAGCAAGAAGCTAGGGTTTCTATAGGGTTTTTGCATCAAAATGTTTTCCTCAATATTTTAGGAGAGATGCAGAGCTATTCCAACCCTAGATTTTGGAATTTTGCAGCGTTATTGTAATAAAAGGCCTCTCCATCACATGTAAGTAAGTATCCAATTTGATATCAACTAAACATATATGTAGATGAGCTAGGGTTTCGATAAGGTTTTTTCATCAAAATGTTTTCCTCAATATTTTAGGAGAGATGCAGAGTTATTCCAACCCTAGATTTTGGGATTTTGCAGCGTTATTGTAATAAAAAACCTCTCCATCACTCCATCACATGTAAGTAAGTATCCAATCTGATATCAACTAAACATACATGTAGATGTTTTCTTTTAGGAATTGATTCCAACCCTTCGTTATATTGTTATTTCTCTCCTCATCTTTTAGGAATTTGTTCTTTACTCAATTGTTATTTGTCTCTTCGTCTTTTAGAAATTGGATGCGGATTCCACCCCTTTGTTTACTTAATTGTTGTTGTTCCTCTCTTATTATCAGTACTTGGTGTATTGTACTATTTATTTTAGTTTCAGAGACATTGCATGGTAATTTCAAAACTCTAGCTAATTCTCACTTCTATTCAACAAGGGAAAAAAATATCCAACCAAGACGGGAGAATGCGTAAATAAGGGTCACACAATAAGAAGCATTATCAAGCTCAAGATCTGAATCAAGCGCACAAGATCAAAAATCAAGATCAGGGTCAATATAACAAGATAAGTGAGGGTTTGTTGATATTGTGAATCTAAATGCCCATGTGTGTGGTATATAGAGCAGAAGAGTGTGCATATTAAAAGGCCTTTCTGTTCACAACGCCCTAAGAAACAAAGCAAATCCCTCTGCGTCTGAATAGGGAAAGCAACAGAAATGGTTGACGCCGACGCCGTGTGGGATGATTATGAAATGGCTGATTTCTATGAAGATGGGGATTCAGAGTCCGAGCGAAATAACACGTCTGCAGAAGAAGCCAGAAGAGGAAAGGATATTCAAGCCATAGCATGGAATACACTGAATTATACAAGGGAGAAGTATAGAGAAATTCGGACGAGACGCCACAAAAATTTGAAGAATTTCCGTCGATTTCGCAATGAACTCGATAACATTGGTAAATCAACTCAGAAAAGAGGGAATTTCTATGAATTTCGCCACAGTACAAGGTCAGTGAGGCCTTCAATTGCACATTATCAGCTGAGGAATATGGTGTTTGCAACATCTAAGCATGACGTATATGTGGTCTCAGATTATTCTATTGTACATTGGTCCTCTTTATTTTGTAAAGGAACGGAAATTCTCAATGCTGCTGTCGCTGGTCATATCGTGCCTGAAGAGGACGAGAACACTTCAGGAATTACCACCATGGCTGTGAAGGACAATCTACTAGTCGCTGGAGGGTACAACGGAGAGTTTGTTTGCAAGTTTCTGGACCAAACTGATGTCAGTTATTGTTCAAAGATAACTCAGAATGAAGAAACCATGAATTCAGTGGAGATCTACAGCAGTTCAAGTGGAGCAACTCAGTTTATGACTTCAAGTAATGATTGTGTTGTAAGAGTATTTGAGGTAAATGAGACATTTGCATGTATTACATGCTTTTCCTTCCCTTGGTTTGTTAATCATACTTCCCTGAGCCAGATAACAAGCTGCTTGTTGTTGTTGGGAACAATGCTGAGGGCTTGCTTTTAGATAGTGAAACAGGATTGACTGTTGCATCTCTTGAAGGTCATTTGGATTACTCCTTTGCTTCTGCATGGCATCCAAATGGTCTAGTATTTTCTACTGGAAACCAAGACACCACATGCAGGCTTTGGGATGTCAGAAAGACCTCTACCTCTCTTGAAGTACTCAGGGGCAACTTAGGTGCCATACGTTCTATTAGATTCTCCTCAGATGGACAGTTTATGGCCATGGCTGAGCCAGCAGATTTTGTCCATATATATGATACAAACCAGAACTACAATAAGAGCCAGGAAATTGATTTCTTTGCAGAAATAGCTGGAATATCATTCAGTCCAGACAAATCACTTTTTATTGGTGCATCTAATCCTCCCTACTGCAGTCTGATTGAATATAGCAGAGGACATGAATGTTTTTATCTTGATCCTCTGATATGAAGATCCCTTGATCAGCAAAGAACTGACTGTTGGGAACAGCCGTTGACTCTGTTTGTTCTTATGGGATAGCATTATAATTTTGTGAAGTGCCATAGTTTTCTCATCGATGGATACCCACTGGGAGTCGGTAAAATAGTTGAATATTCCATGCTTTTGCAATCTGGTTCTTCTCATCAGTGTTGGCAATAACTTGCTTATGTGGTAAAAAAAAGAAAAATGTTGGGAAGAAATGTCCTCAATAGCCCAACAATGATCAGAAGGGCTGATATTTTTCAGGAAACTGTATGCATCATAATATTTGTTCATTCATTTCGGCATTTACAATTTTGTGAAAGAAACGGAATTGTATCTATCTTGCTGTCAGCATTATATCTCTCTTTCAGCTTTATATATTTATATTGGATCAGTTAAAATTGAGTTGAAACTTTAATACTAATAATACATTTTATGGTAAAAATGTCCAGTGATTAAAGTTAACTTGTCCTTGTCCTTTTGTGGATCATGCGAGGGTTTGGAGCCACTGCAAGCTAAGGTTTGACAGTCACGGTCACAACAGGGTCACAACAGGGGACGGCATGGTTACCAAAGGGGGCGGTAATGGAACCCCCTCATACAAGTAGGTAGTGGTGGACAGGGGGAAAGGCCCATGCGGCGTAGATTTCAAGGAACCAGTGACAAGTACCTCGGGATCAGGACTGGAAAAGAATCAAGAAAACAACCAGGAAAAAAGGAATCGCATGGGGGAAGAAGCCAGGGAGACCCAGAATGATGCGCAAGATCCAGTGAACCCCAATGGGGTAGAAGGGCACAACCCGTGTAAACCTAAAATGACACTGATACGCAAGGTAATACTGGAAGACCCACAAACGCAACTCTTCTGGGACCAGACGAAGACGCATGCACTAATTTGCAAGTTCATGGGTCTGTGGCCCACATAAAGAACGTTGCGCAACTGGATAAAATATCAATGGAAGCCAAGCAGGGAAGTGGAACTCCACCTGGGGTCGAAAGACTTCTTCACAACAGTATTCATGAACTTGGAGGACAGGGATAAAGTCTTTGAGGGGGCGGCATACTTCCATGCCTCAGCAGAACTGTACATGCAGCCATGGAAGGAAAACTTCACACCAGAGAAAGAAACCTTCAAAAATGTACCCGTCTAGTTGAGGCTTTACTCCTTGCCACTAGACTACTCTCTTTCATCCACCTTCGAAGCAATCGAGAACAAACTTGGAAAATATGTGAAGACATTGGAAGCAACCCTAAAAGGGAGATATACATCCTATGCAAGAATCTGCATAGATATGGATGGTTCGGGGGCACTCCCAGAAGCCATAATCCTAGAATTCAGGGATGAGGAATGGATACAAAGCATCAACTACGAGCAGATCTCATTCAGATGTAGAAGATGCCATGAACATGGACACCTAATCAGAGAATGTCCTCTCAATAAAAAATAAGAAACGGAAAACACCAAAATACAGCAGGATGAGGACGGGTTTATAAAGCCAAACCACATAAACAGAACAAATAAGAAACGAAGTAAAGCCCCAACAAGAAGCAACCCGGAAGTCAGGACTAGAATAGAAAGGCGGAACAATACCAACAAAGGGGAGGAAGGAGGGAAGGAAAAGGCAAAATCCAAAGAAGCTAGGGAACAAGCAACAAATGAGAACACAGATATTCCAAGCAATAAGATGGAACAGGGGGGTAGCGTAACTCATATGGACGGAGAAACCAAAGATGCCAACACCTCCATGCAAGAGGCAGATGGAGACACGGAAATGACACCAAGTGAGGTAAGTACGAAAGATCCTGATCTCAGAGATATTGTGGAAAGGGAAGGAATAGATCTCCAGAACATACTGGAGCAATGGAAAAGGCAGGGCGTACACAATGTACCAATGGAGCAACTAGATCGCATCCAATACCTCTTCCTCCCAAGGGAGGAAGCAAAATCCAGAGGACTCAACTGCACGCACGAGGAGATAGGACACATAGGAATCAAAGCAGGCGAGGGACAACCACAGCTCTCACCCAAGCAGACAAGAAGGAAGAAAGGCAGGAAATCAAACAGCGTAGCCCTACAGGAACTAGGAGCCCTGCTGATAAACTCTGGTAAGATCAAAAATCTCTTTCCTAACTCCCCCCCACATGTTTAAATGAAGATTATAACATGGAATATTAGAGACCTAAACAACACACGAAAGTAAAGAATCCTTAAAAACAAACTGAGGAAGGAGCAATCGGATCTTTGTTTCATCCAAGAGACAAAATGCATTGTAGACATAATGGAAACAATCAACAAAAAACAATGGAGCAAGTACAAGATGTTGGTTGTCGAAGGACAACAAATAGCAGGCAGTATTCTCACTTTATGGAACCCACAAGTGATGAATCTACTAGCAGCCGAAGCCACCAGACACACACTTTCGGTTAACATGCAAATCATAGGTAACACAGAGGTGATTCTATGCACTAATGTGTATTCACCCCAGATGTTGGAGGAAAAGAGAAGAATGCTCCTAGACCTACAAAACATAAAAGCTCGTTCAAGCAACCTCCATTGGATCCTGGCAGAGGACTTCAACATCATCGCGACACTTGCGGAGAAAAAAGGAGGCATCAGAAGATTGGAGATGCGGAAGAGTTTTCAGCTTTCATTGACACACTGGAGATGGTGGACATCAGAACTAGTAATGGCCAATTCACCTGGAATAGAAAACGGATAAATCAACATCAGGTAGCGATAAGGCTAGATAGATTCTTGGTGTCGGAGTCCATCATCCTCCAAGGATTAACTTTAGACTGCAGCATCCTTCTCTGGGGGGGTTCAGACCAGTGGCCAGTCCAATTGGAAGCAAACTTTCAAACCACACCGAAGAATAGACCTTTCAGATTTGAGAAATTTTGGATCGAACATCCCACCTTCAAGGAGAACATCAACCAATGGTGGTGGGAGGAACAATTGGAGCAAGGGACAAGGATGTTCAAACTATATAAGAAACTCAAGTACATCAAACATAAACTCAAGGAGTGGAACAAGGAAATCTTTGGAAACATGAACCAAGAAAAAAGAAATATTGAAGACAGAATGAGGAAAATCCGGGAAACTATACAGAGGATCGGAAAAGGGAAGAGATTCAAATGACCCAGGAATGGGAAGCAAGATGCTGGCAGGAAGAGACTCTATGGCACCAAAAGTCCAGAATGAGGTGGCTAAAGGAAGGAGAGCGGAATACCAAGTTTTTTCATAGAACAACCATTTCTAGAAGAACCCACAACAAAATCTTGAAAATTTGGGATCAGGTTGGGATTGAGAAAGAATCCCACAAGGAGATTGAAAATATACTGATAAATCACTTCCATGGGATAGCCCAGGAACCCAACCAAGACCAAACGGAGGCCATACAAAGGATAACTCAGCACATCCCCAGGCTAGTTTCCGAGGAACAAAATATCAATCTAAACAAACCCATCGCTAAGGATGAAATTGACCAAGTGGTCCAGGAGATGCCCAACGGAAAGGCCCCAGGTCTAGATGGGTTCACAGTGGAATTCTTCAAAGCCTGTTGGGAAGTGGTCAAACATGACGTTTATGGGGTGGTGGAAGACTCCACACTTTCGGCCTCCATTCTGAAAGCGCTAAATGCCACAATGATTACTCTAATCCCCAAAGAAAATGAAGCAAGGACCCTAGACCACTACAGACCCGTAGCTTTATGCAATGTGGTTTATAAGATAATCTCCAAAGTCACAGCCAACAGATTGAAACCTCTCCTACCCACATTGATTTCCCAGGAACAAATGAGTTTTGTAGAAGGGCAAAAAATTTTGGACAACATCATCCATGCCCATGAGCTGATACACACACTGAAAATCCAGAGGAGAGGGGCGATGATAATCCAACTTGACCTAGCAAAGGCTTATGACAAAATTCATTGGCACTATATGGTCAAGACTCTGGAAGCCTTTGGCTTCGCACAGCACTGGATCAACT
Organism: Picea sitchensis; assembly: GCA_010110895.2. Classification (NCBI taxonomy): domain Eukaryota; kingdom Viridiplantae; phylum Streptophyta; class Pinopsida; order Pinales; family Pinaceae; genus Picea; species Picea sitchensis. The sequence continues at coordinate 57,989 of SNQJ01S0061709.1, read as the reverse complement.
AGATTGTCATCCTAGTCTCAACGAAAAGTTACTCACTCTTAATCAATGGAGCCCCAGCCAAACCCTTCTAGCCTTCAAGAGGCATCAGACAAGAAGACCCGCTTTCACCCTTCATGTTCATCCTGATGATGGAAGGACTCAGTAGAAGCATAAAAAGCGCAACTGCAGCAGGAGAAATAACAAGCATCAAACCTTTCGAAAACTGCCCTACCTCCACGCACCAACAGTTCGTTGATGACACCTTACTCCATGGCACACCCACGGTCAAGGAAGCAAAAGCCTATAAAAGAATCTTAGAAGAGTTTGGGGAAGCCTCGGGAGCGAAGATCAATCACTCCAAGTCCATGATCTATTTCTTCAATACCAACCCTACAATTCAAAGAAACTTGGCAAACATTTTGGGGTTTGAACGCAAAACGCTCCCAACAAAATACTTGGGAATCCCCCTGACGGACAAAGCATGCAAAATGGCAACGTGGGAAGGAGTGATCAACAAACTACAGGAGAGGGTGAAAAATTGGACTTACAGATCCCTCAACCTATCGGGGAGACTTATCCTGACCAAAGCGGTTCTGCAAGCAATTTTGACCTATATGATGTGAGTGTTTCCCGCTCCCAAAGGAATACTACAAAAAATAAGAGCCATCCAAAGGGACTTCCTATGGCGAGGAGCGGAAAATAAGAAAAAATGGGCCCTGGTGGCTTGGGAGAAGGTTTGCAAACCAAAATGAAAAGGAGGCCTGGGGTTACAAGACCCACAAGTAACCAACGAAGCCTACAAGGTGAAACTCTGGTGGAGATGGGTCAAAGAAAAATCATTACCGCGGATAAACCTCTGGAAGGCCAAGTATGCCCCAGACATCAACGACCAGGAGCGAATTCGTTTTATGGGCACAAGGGAGGGATCAACCATCTGGAATCTATCCTGGTGCAACAAAACCTAGATCCATAAACACAACTTCTAGGAAGTGAGGAATGGTAAAACAGCCAGATTCTGGGAGGACGTGTGGCAACAGGAACCCAGAATGGAAAATCCAGACAAGGAGGAACTCCAACAGGAAATGATCGTGCAAGGCAAAATCAAAATCCATCACTACTGGAAACAAGAAAATGATCATGACAGATGGAGGATCTGGGACAAACTCAATCCACAAAATAGAGATTGAATCGCAAAAATAACAAAAGAGGTGGAGTAGGAATTGGGGAAAAGAAAAATAGTAGTCTCAGAAGAAGAGGACCAATTAAGATGGGGCGGGAAAAATGGTGGGGAATTCAACTTAAAAGAAGCTTGGAATTACATCGCGGACCAGGACCAAGAAGATCCGGCGCAATAGTGGGGAAAGATTTGGGGCAGCCCCTAGTGGCCAAAAATCAAAATGTTCAAATGGCTAGTACTTCACAACCGAATTCTAACCTGGGAAAAACTAAGGAAAAGGGGTTTCATAGGCCCATCACGATGCCACCTCTATCAATCTAAGGAAGAAACAACAAATCACCTTCTCTAGTTGTTGATGGTTGCGCTGATGTTAGCTCGGGTCCTATTGAATGTAATTACACAACGGAGATCTAGGATTGGGTGGCAGGCATCTTTTGCCAGTCCAATAGGACCCGAGCTAACATCAGCGCAACCATCAACAACTAGAATGAGAGTTACAGCGAAAATGAAATGGTGAACCTATGTTGGAATCTCATGTCGGGGATGATCATATGGGCAATATGGAAAGAAAGGAATCGACGCATCTTCAGGGATGAAATCCTTCCAGAAGGGAAACTCAAGGAAGCAATAATCTCACAAATATGAGAAACAGTGCAGAGCCGCAACTGCCATACCGGAAAAGTGCAACTCACAGGCTAGGACTCATGCATCCTGGAAGCTTTTCACCTAAAAGACGAGCGCAACAGCACAGAGGTAGGGAAACCACCGCAACTCCAAATAGGAGAGCGCAACTGGACACCCCCTCCGGTAGGTTTCCTCAAGTTGAATTTTGACGGAGTGGCAAAAGGAAACCCAGGAATGGCAGGGATGGGAGGGGTGATCAAATATAGTGGTGGTAACATAATCTGGTTGTTCACTGGGAGTATGGGAAACTCAACCAACAACGCAGTGGAATTTGGAGCTCGGTCTTGAAATTCTAAGTCGCGAAAGGATGACAAACACTATCGTGGAAGGTGACTCCACCTTGGTTATCAACACGGTGAAGAGACTCCAAAATGGCACCAGAGTGGGCAAGGTTCAGAGACATTGGTGCTTGGCACACTCCCTACAAAAAATCCGGGAGCATCTACAAATAATGAACACAGTGGAGTTGCGTTGGGTACGCAAGTCAGTGAATGGCCTGGCGGACAGAATCGCCAACGAGGGGGTTAGCAAGGAAGGTCTGGAACTAGACACCACCTGGATCAACATCTTGAATGGACAATTCAGAATAGACTGCATCCAACTAGCGACAAAAGATCGTGACGACAGCTTAAGCAAGGAAGTTCACATCGAGGAGGGTAGCGCAATGCCTAGAGAAAGGCACGAAGGACCCAGGTAGGATATGACTGCCCAACACTCGACCACCAATTACAACACAGGATCATATTGTACAACAGGTGAGGGTATGGCAACAAGGTCATGTCAATAGTAAGAATTGCGAGGAAAGACCGTGGGAAAGTATAGACGGTAAACAACAGGAAGCGAATGACGTAAGCGAAGAGGGATTGAAACGGACCAGTATCAATACACCACGCCAAAGAACAGGTACCGGGAGTAGCATAGTGGGATATTAAGGGAGCAGGGGCAAGGGCCCACACAAGGATAACGGTTGATTCATCATGATCATACGTACAGTGACGGGGAAAAAGGACAGGAAGGTTCACCTCTACGGGCAGACCATGATTGGAAGGACGATTTTGAAGCAAGGGAAGTTCAATAAGAGCAGAAACAACAGAAATAGATGCAAACAAGAAGACCGCAACTGCAAGGGCTACCACATAGACAAGGGCAGGGAAAGGAGGAACCCCTGTGAAGACAGGAACAGATTGAGAATCCAACAAAGGAGTTTCCATAGGCCAGACGGGATGGTGCGAATGAAGCGAACGCACAACAAAAGAAACCCCCCGGGTAAGGAAACTTCGAACAGTCCTCAGTAGGTCTCAAGGATGGAGCAAGCGGCAAAAGACGCGGAGGGCACCTTTCATAATCTGGTTGCACCGAAAGGAAAAGCGACCATTACCCGGTGGGAAAAGGAAATCAAATAAAAACGCAAGGGCAAAGCATGGGATGCTTTGAATCAGGAAGCGGACTGGGTAACTGACTCGGGCGCCACGCAGCCCAGGGAAACCCTCTACCACAAAATGGTGGAGATGGCGTGGCTAACAAAGATGATGATCGACAAAGTGAGCTCGGAAATGGAAGACGCCAGATTGGAGGACAAAAAGGAACACAAAACATTGTTGAACGAAATATTGAGTCACCTCGACAGTCTGGAAATCATTACCACGCTGCTAGTTGAGGTCGATAAGGACTAGAAAGCCAAGATGGAGCGGTTGGCTGCTCAAGTCCACCTCTACACGCGCTAAGTCCATCACATGGACATCACGCCAGCCGACGGAAACCGAGCGCCAGCACATATCAGAAAGACCCACACAATCTCCCAAAAGGAGGAGAACAAGGGACAGGTGGATGAAGGAAAGAAACATATCATTGTCTTGGACTAGTGTATGGTTAGTCTATCGTCAAGTCAGTATGGTCAATCTAGTGTCAATCTCAGCTTCTGTTTTTTTTTTCATGTATGTTGTGCTTATCTTTTCAAAAATTGGATATGGTAGGACTGGGCTGGTTTCCCATGGTGGAAGTCCAGTCCCACCCCTCGTTTATTTTAGAAAACGCAACTCAGAAACCTCT
>SNQJ01S0061709.1:37775-52009 GCA_010110895.2 Picea sitchensis | reverse complement strand
CCTTAGAGGTTGTTTCACACTCATTAAAGCGGTGCTTGAAGGGTAGCATGTGTACTAGATGGCTCTAGCAACCATACCTGCTACAGTTCTTACAAATCTCCGCAAACTGATCTATAAATTTTTCTAGTCGAGTTGCTCTGAACTTTCTCGACAGCATCTTTGCAAATGGAAAACTCTGTCCAAACAAAAACACAAAAGCAGTTGGGGCCTACAAAATTTACACCACTTCAGTCATGCACTCGCGGCCTCCACCCTCTGGCGTGTGTTGACTTCTTACGGCATATGGCACTCTATCATTACAGAAAAATACCTCAGCCATCACTTTGTTAATAATTGGCTGCAAACCGAGTCTGTCACCACTAGGGCCACCAAAGCGACTTCATATTTTTGGAGGAATTTAATTAAATCAAAACGCTTGATCTCCTCATGGCTCTGCTAGCTTCCAGGATCAGGGCATTTTATTGAGCTTGGTCGAGACTGGATACTTGGTCTGGGCAACGTCTCTATACTCCCTCCTTGGCTAGTATCCCATCTCCATTCAAAAAATGTTTGGTTTATTTACCAAGCCAAAGTCCGCTCTATATTGGTTCATATACCAGACAGTTGGATCACGAGCGATGCACTTTGTCTCAGCACAGATCTAGCATCTATTTGGAATACATTTTGCTTAGCTCTTACACTCTCGGGTATACACCTTAACAATTCGGATGATACACTCCAGTGGTTGGGGGAAAACCATTCGAGACATTTAACAGTCCATAATGTCTATGCAGACATTGCAAACACACTCTGGCACACAAACATCAACGGATGGAGAAAACAATTGTGGTCCTGGCAGCTCTCGCCCAAGATAAAATTCTTCACTTGGCTAATGATTGCGTATAAATTGAATACATGGGACATATTCCAAAAAAAAAGGCTGGACTGGGCCAAACTTTTGCCACTTGTGTCACATTGATGTTGAATCTGCATATCATCTTTTTATTAATTGTTCTTTTGCCAGAAAAGTTTGGGACAGAATTACATTGGCGCTCAATATCAAAACCATTTGGGACGGGCTGACCATTGGTCTCTTAGAGAGAACAAACATATGCATCTCCCTTCCTTGGTTTGCTGGTCTATTTGGATGATCAAGAATAAAACAATTTTTGAAAATGGAATCCCTTCCACTAGCATTGCAGTTTACAAAACTCTTGGTTTTCTTAAAACCTGGAATGAGCTTCACTCTAACAAGACAAGATTGCAGCACAACAAACAGGTTCCTGACTTAGAGGACATCCCAACAGGTTGGTTCAATGGAGCAGTGCAATCTAATGGCGAACAGAGTGGCGCTGGAGGGCTTATCAGAATCACAAAAAACTCTATCTATAAATGGAATTTCAACTGTGGACCGAGCACCAACACCAGGGAAGAACTATTGGGTGCCTGGGCTACGCTATACTTTGCATCTAGACTTCATATTAAAACCCTTCAGAGGGGATTCCAGGACTATTATTCAGTGGTTGAACAACAGGGGTGAACTTCAAGCAATCTTCCTCTCAGCTTGGAAAGACAGAATTAGACTACTTCAGCCCACCTTCAAAAAACTCAGCTACAATCACATCTATCGTCAACATAACAAATCAGCAGACCATCTTTCAAAGGTCTCTCTCCAGAAAAACGTGTGTATCATAACTTATAACCACTTGATAGATGGTCATGAGGGCCCTCCTCTATTTCTAACACTTTTCTAAGATCAGCTTCTCTCCTGCAATGGTCTCCTTTGATCTGAAATCTGGATTTTTACTTTGGGTCACAAAATACTAATCTATTTTATAGAATTCTGGTTTATTCGCTAGTCGGGACAGCTCCCCCTAGCAGCTTTCTTTGTTTTTCTCGCCTTTACTTCTTATATGAACTTTCCATCCTCGTTGGTCGAGAGACCACTATAGACAAAAATTGTTTTTTCATTTATCAGTAGTCACTTCAGCTGCAATTGTAATCATTGATTTGAAGAACACATTATATATTAATATAATAGAGAAATTTTCTTGTTGGAAAAAAAAAGTTAATGAAATCTTAAAGCATGGAAGTTAAAATCCACAAATGGTCATGTAAATTTAAATCATGCATATGATTTATTTGAACAATTATGATTTTGAATGCCATATTAACTTCAAGATGATGACGTTCGGTCATGTTAGTATGGATGGGGTAACCATGTAAGTATCAATATGCTACTTGAGTAAATTACATTTGTGGTTTACTATGTTAAAATATTTATTAAAAAGAATCATTTTTCATTTTTATTAATTTGCCAACATGTTTATAGTTTTTCTTATTTGGAAATTCAAAATAATTACATGAAAATTAAATTAAATAGGAAAGTAAGGTCATAGTTTTAATTACCTTAAACATCACTTAAAATTATTACAAACAAAATATGTAATATTATATTTTGGATGGTTTTTTTTTTTTGGATAAAACCATGTATGTTTTGGAGGATGAAACTCAACCGAGCCCTACAGATAAAACAAATTCCTTATAAAAGAGTTTGTTGCCTAAATTCATGGATTATGAGAAATATGTTGGTTCTTATGTCTTAAATCATGGTTTGTGGTTTTAAACTGTGGATTTTGCACTTATTCCATGTTTTGGGGGTTTAAAATCTATCTATAAAGCCATTAACCATAATACATGCTTGTTTTGGGGGCTTAAAATTCATCTATAAAGCCATTAACCATGATACATGCTTCTAAGATGAAATTTCCGCCTTAATAGGGGATTAGGATCCTATTTCATAAAATAAGGTAATCTAGATGATTCTTATGAACTACATTGTCATTATAGATCCTAAATCATTTCAAGCATAAACCGTGGATTTTTCTCAAGTCTAGAAGCTATCTACAAGGCCCTAAACCATGGTACAAGCCTTTGAGATGGAGCTATTACCTTCTAAACTGAATAAGGGCCTTGTTACATAAATTAGAGATGATGGATGATTATTATGGCTTAACAATGGTTTCAAAGTATAAACCATGGATTTTTCCCTTCTTCCATGTCTTATATGTTCAAAAGCCATTTACAAAGCCTTAAATCATGGTACATCACTTAGACATGGAATGTTTGCACTGCAAAAGAATTAAAGGCCAATTTCATGGATTAGTGGCAATTCATATGGTTTTTGTAGCCTTAACCACAGTCTAGGGTCATTGATAATGGATTATGTGCCTAATTTGTGTTTTATGGCCTTAAAAACATTTACAAGGCCTTAGTCTATCATTTGGGCCTTACAAATCGAAATTTTACTCTATATAAGGATTAATAGCCAAATTTCATGAATTAGGGGTCATCATATGATTATTCTAGATTAAGTCATGCTTAAAATCCATTTATGGAGCCTTGAACCACAGTGTGGATTTTAGAGATGGGTTTCTACCCTATGAAAGCATTGGGGGACCAATTCCATGGATTAGGAGCAATATTAATGGTCCTTACTACTTAAAAATCATGGTTTGGGGGCCTTAATCTATTTTTAGGGGACTTAAAATCCATTTATAAAGCTACTATAGGGCCTAAACATATATCTTAAAATGTTCTGTTTAACCATTTGTTGTTGCCATGGTGGAAAACAAGTATCCATTACTTGCAATTTGATGGTTTTGGGGGGCTTACCATTATAATCATTTATATATAGTTGTAAAAACATATTGTTTTGATGATATACTACTTTGTATATTGTGTATATGATATATGATGAGCACAATATTAATATATTTTTTTTAGTATGTATGTAATTCAAATAACACACTTGCTTTTTGAATTCTAACACACTATCATTTTGAAGGCCTCACAAACCAGCATAGAAAATGACATGGTTGCTTGAGTTTTAGGTTTGGCATACTAATAAATTATCAATTGGATTATAATAAGTAAACCTATTATAATTTGTTGCATTTCCTATTAACAGATTTTTTTTAGGTCATAGACAAGTTAGGTTCATGGATTTACTTTGACGAAGTAACTCAAGGGGACCCTCTAAGTCTATGGAATGAGGGGCACAATATATATGTTGGACACTCATTGAATAAAATTTAAAGTCGGTGTAGGAAGGGGAACTAACAATTTTGCAGAGCTTTTGGCACTAAAGCTCTCTCTTATGCTAGCAATGAAAAAAAGGTGCTCATATAATTCAAGTTTTGGGGGATTCTTAAGTGGTGATAAAGTGGATGGGGGATCTTATTCTTTAGATAATTTTATGTTATGTCCCTTATTTGATGAAGATCCAAATTATTAAATTAGTGATTAGTTATATATCATTTGATCATGTATATAGAGAAAGTAATAAACAAGCTCATGGATTATCCAAAGTTGGTTTGTTGTTGGACCCAAGTATCCTGCAGATTTGGGAGGGCGGGGGGAGTAGGAAGGGCATGTCTCATCTACGTCCATATTTTTATTAGAGTTGTTTTTAGGGCATGAAGATGGTTTCAATATTTAGGATAGTTGTTCATGGATGCTTTATATCTGGAACGATCTAGATTGTTCTAACTGTTTTGGATTTTGTTAGATTGTGAAGATATTATATGGATCTAAATAACACTAAAATTCCTCTCCTTAAGGGGATGAATGTCTTTGAAATATTTTGAGATATGTATGGTTGGATAGTGTAGTATATGTGAAGAACACTATTTTAAGGGATATATGTGAGATAAGCCTTCCTTTTTTAAGGAATTTTGAAATGCTACTCAACATCTATAGAATGTAATTTCATATTTGATATAATGAAATATGAAGAAAAAAAATCAATGCACAAAAAAAGCTTTCCATTTTGATAATAGTTTTAAATATGTTTGATGTCCTTTTGTTATGGAAATAGAGAAATGTAGAGTTAGGTATAACAAAGCGAGGTAGACTAGAGTGAGGTAGAGACGAGAAAGGAAGACTAGAGTGATGAAAAGTAGAGCGAGGTGAGGTGGAGAAAGGTAGAGAAGAGTGAGGTAGAGTAAAATAAAGTGAGGCAGTGTAGAGAAAAGTGAGGCAAAGTGGGGCATAGCAAATCAAGATGGGGTATAACGAAATGAGCTAGAGAGAAAAGTGAGTCAAAGTATAGAATAGAGAGAAAGAGAATAGTAAAGATAGGTAGATCAAAGTAGAGAAAGGAAAACTAGACTACAGTTAGGCAGACCATAGCAAAGTGAGACGGATTATAAAAAGTCAGTTGGAGTATATACAGAGCCACCACATATGAAACTTTTAAGGAAATGTTGTCTAGAATTGGAGAGATTCCTTCTTAAGAAGAAATAATTGAATATTGTTAGAAGGAATCTAGAGAGGATTTTAAGATTGTAATGTTGAAGAAGGTTTATTTGGAGAAAACAAAATTGTATCCCTTAATATACATTAATACCATGTGGATTGTAGGAGAAATGTCCAAGCTCAGGGAAAGAGGCATGACTCGCAAATTCATGGATCTTTGTCCAAATCCTAAAATATTATATCATGAGAAAACGGAAACCCTTAAGGGAGTTTTGATTTGTCCCTCTTAGTAAGGGGTTACTTTCTAGCAGTTTTTTCTTCATAGGAGTGAGAAAGAGTTTTTGATGGGGGTTCATGGTTCACAAATAAGGTATGGTTATTCATGAAATATTGGACCATTGGATTTGATGCAAGGATTAGCAGGTCCATTAAATTTGATGCAAGGATTAGCATATCATCCAAAACTTTGGTTTACCTATAGTTACCCTTCCTTCTCTTCAAATTGTAGAACAAATATTACTTAAACTAAAAGATTAGGTACTCAATGAAATCCTTAATTAAATCATCATAATTAACCTCAAAAGTGAAGTTGGTAATATATGCTTGAATATGTATTACTTAAAAATCATAAATGCAATATCTAAAAATGTGATGTTCAAATGGAAAGAGCATCATAAATATGGTTGTTTATAGAGAAAAGCCCCCAAAAGGTTCGGGCTTCCAAAATATGATGAGGAAAGGTTCCAAAAAATAAACCCAAAGAAAAGGGAAAATGTTAGTGGTTTGAAAAGTCAAAAGTTATTATTAAGGGTACTAATATCCATCTTCAAAATCAATTTGAATTCTTAAAGTAGTAAGTAGAATATTAAGATAATTCTAATTGAAAATATTTGTAAGAACTTAGATATGCAAAACCCTAATATGTAAGTAAAACTTTCAAAACTTAAAAAGGAATATGCATTTCAAAGTAACAAATTAAACTAAAGTCCAAACATTCCAAAGGTTAATGTCGAAAAGGGCATTCTCCAAAGGTTAAAAAGGAATATGCATTTCAAAGAGTAACAAATTAAACTAAATTCCAAAGGTTCATGTTGAAAAGGGCATTCTCCAAAGGTTGCACATCAAAGAAGCTCATTATTTCCAATTCTTTTAATCTTATTATTACGTGATCCAAAACAAATAAACTTGATGTGGATTCTAGGTCACTGATCAATAAAACAATTGTTAAATAATCTTATTATTACGTGATCCAAAACAAATAAACTTGATGTGGATTCTAGGTCACTGATCAATAAAACAATTGTTAAGAAAATTTAAGAAGAAAATAAAATGAATATTGCCTATGAAACTCTAAATAGTTAAAATAATTAATCAAAAGAAAATAAAAGATCCTTATCTCTTTAAAATCACATACTTAACTTTTCTAGGGATCAAATCCTAAATTTATCTCTTCAAAGTCACAAACTTAACTCTTATAGGGATCAAATCCTAAACTTATTTCTTCAAAGCCACAAACTTAATTCTTATAGGGATCAAATCCTAAACTCCTATTTGGGAGTCATTTTATGAATTTAGTCATGAATATTATTATGTGGAACATTCAAAGTATTGACCCAAAGTCACAGACTTAACTCTTATAGGGATCAAATCCTAAACTCCCATTCAGGAGTCATTTTATGAATTTAGTTGTCAATATTATTATGCGGAACATTCAAAGTATTGACCTAAGATTAAAAAGAGAAGTCTTAAAAATAAAATTGACTTGGAAAAATTTTAATTTTTTTTTATTCAATAAATTAACTTTGATTAGGATATAATTGAATTAGTTAAAAATTTATTATGAAGGTAAGTTGTAAGTTATTAGAGTCTACAAAAGCTTTACATGTGAAAGTCATATATACATATTAGAGATTCTTATTGTAGTTGGTGGTTATGCCAATTGTTGGAGCTGCCCTTGTTTTTGGCCTGTCTCAATTTTCAATTTGATACTTGAAAATCTAAAGTTGGTTTTATTTTTCTGTCCGAGAGGATGAGTCCTCTGAAACCTGGTCGTGTGAGCAGCGACGTTTTTTACTCTCGAAACAAGTCCTACCTTTCGTAAGAATGTTCCCTCTTTTTGTTCTACTTCGAGATCTCGCAGGTCGGATACCGCAATTCATAAATTCACACGTCTCGAGTCACGAAATGGCGAAGTCGTTTTAAATTTTCACTCGAAGCAATAACCAAGGTAAAGTCTTTTAACTCGTGATTAGACGTCGTCGGAGTTTCGCGCCTCGACGTCCGTCAAACCAAAAATTTTATTTTTACAATCCCGAGAGCCGAGAACGCGAGGCCTTTTCTGGATAACCCGTGGCGAGGGTTAGAGGCAAAAAGCTAACCGTGGTCGAGGTTGTTCTCGACAATTCGCCACTCGGCACTATCTTTTTCAAAAGTTACATCTTTGAAGCCCCGACTCACAAAGTCACGAGGTAATTATAACACTATTAATTAAGCACTTAATCCAAGGTTATCTTCCCCTTAATTAAGCTCGGTTATCGTGATCTCGCAGTTTCGCAACTCGGCATATAAATCTCCCAGAAACTTGTCTTTGAAGTCCCGAGTTGCGATATGGCGAATAAAATGATTATAGAATTAATTATGCCCCCAAATCACAATTACCTTTAATTAAACCAAAATCGGTCCTCGCGGTCTCGGGAGTTAGAGACTCAAAGTGTTAAGAGAAAGTCCAGATTATAACGAATAGCGAAGAAATTGATTAACATTGGCGGGGTCGGATTAATTAAGCTAAAACAAGATATATCCTGCGTCTCGAGGCTTGCACGTTTCTTGAGATAGCCATTTCTCTCCATACTCCGACCGACTGTCAAACCGCCAGAAATTTATGACATTAATGGGAAATAGGGTAAATCTACGCATGTAAGATCAGATTTTACGCAATAAATTTATTTCTAATTACGATTTGACAGGATTATTTTGAAAGGTACCGAGTTTTCAAATATATGTGAGAGTTTCATTTCATTATAACGAACGCATTTTCATAAGCACGCAGAGCTCATCACTTCTGAGTAAACTAATTTCTGAATGTATACGCAGTTCTATCGCAGAAGAGCTAAAACGCAAGCTTCAGCTATGGCTCCGCGGAAAGCAGCAAAGGTGAATGTTGAGGTCGCAGGACAAGGATCAGACAATGTCTTCGACACTTCGCCCCGAAGTGTCGACTCGGTCCCCAACTGGTCATTTGTTTCAAACATTTTGCAATCAAAATTGGTGGATTATTCAGACGACTCCGACGGCAACGAAAAAGATGATCTAAACACCAAATACAAGATAGTTGTCCAATCTAGAATGCACAGAGTAGCAGCCAGACCACGGTTTCTCCCATATTATGACATGATCCGATGGGCGTTGGATCACGTAGACATACCCACCAGGACTATCATGAACGGGCAGCGAGTCACGGTCGGGACTTTTAGGCCAGAACATATACAAACCATGTATAAGCTCCCGACGACGTCTGACTACACATATGGAGTTGAGTTCCTGGAGGAATTCAAGGAGAAGGAGTCCACCCAGTATGATAAAACCATGTCAGGTTTGATAAAGGATTGGGTTTCGCGCACCGCAAAATTCAGAGCCAATGACCAGGGCGTTTATTCAATCGCTTTGTTGGAACCACAGTATAAATACGTGGCCATGATGACATGCCGGCTATATGAGAGAGAGGACACATCGCATTTTTTCCTTGCGTGGGTGCCTCTGATGTTTCGGGTCGCAGAAGGTTGCTCGTTTAATTGGGCAAAGATGCTTTCGGATAGTTTGGCCAACTGGGTCACAGAGTATCGAGAACAGAAGGAAAATGGGAGGTTGTCCTCATTCTTCATGTCCGCATATATTATGGACGCAATATGCTCCAAGACACCATTTCCATTGATGAGCTGGGGTTGGACTCCGGCCAAAGACAGACCCATACATGTATATCATGAAAAGCTATGGGAAAACAAAGCAGAAAGTTTCGCATACGAAATTTTTAATTGGGTAATGGTGCCCCTGCATATCGCCATTTTTGGTCACCCACCACCTCGTATCTCAGACAGCATTGAAACAAATCTGAGTAGCATAGCGGACTGGTACGTGGAGGCAGAGTTCTCGTACTTCAGAGTTTTCGGGGCTTTCGTTCCCCCTCATGCGCTGCCATTGTTCATTCCCGACAAGCTAGCTTGTCGCGAGGTCACCCGGCAGACGGTAATTGGCGGGGTGAGTAAAGAACTCAAAGGGTACTCAAAGAAGGTATGGCCGTTTTTTCCCATTCGGCTGAATTCTTATTCTTTATTAGATTTCGGGCATGCCAAAGCCGAGGTTGCAGCCCTGGAAGACCTAAATTTGGTCTCCATCGAATATAAGAAACATGATCCACAGAGAGTTGTGAGCAACCATTTAGCTAATTGTGGGCTCAAGAGATTTGAGCATGAGAATTCACCCTCGGATGACATTTTCCGAGGGGCGAGGTCTTATGAAGAAGTTCTAGCTCGGATCCGATCCTTGGCACCCGAAGACATGGTCGTTGTATTAAAATTCCAGGAGCATAGACGAAGCTCTCTCCTCGCTATGTTGTGAGGTGAGAGTCCGGGTGTTTTCGAGACAAAACAGAAGGATGTTGAAGGTCCCGAAGATGCAATTGTTGACTCAGGAAAACACCAGGACGAGGGGGAACAAACAAAGAATCCCAAAGCATAGGTACAGACTCCGGACCTGCCAAAGAAATAGAATCTGAAAACTGAGACAAAGACCCCAGAACCGCCAAAGAAACAGAACCCGTTCGACACCCCAGGAAAATCAGCGAAACAAATCGGGGAAACCATCACTTCTGTCACCCCCTTGCAGTCGACAAAAGGGAATATCGAAGAAGGATGGATATTCAATGAGGAACTAAGGCCCATAAGAGCAGAGGAACTTCCTCCGAATGAGTTTTTCTTTGATAAAAAGAGAAAAGCGGTAGTAAAGAGGGAATTCTACCAGGAGGGAGAGTCGACTGCTAAGAAGTACAAAGTTATGACCGACGAAAAAAATAAAAAGAATGAGCAATTCGCCACTAAGATCATAGGGACGCTAGGAGCGTATGCATCGGCGAATCAGTTTTCGGTCGGACTTTTAAAGAACCAGCTCAAAAGAAAAAATTGCCTAATCCGGACTCTCGAGGCCAGATTGGCCTCGGCCACAGAAAATGCTAAAGGCCAGGCAAGCGTGGAGATAGAGCAAGCCAGATTGGCTGATAAAAATGAAGTAGAGGTACACAAAACCAAGCTCGAGCAAGTACAGCTAGTGGTCCGAGATGGTCAGATACAGGCAAGCCAACAGAGGAATTTGATTGAAGAGTTGCGGGCTCGGGTAGAGGTCGTCGAAAGCAGAATGATCAACGTCGAGATGTTCAAATCCCAGGCAATCGAAATACGGAGCAGAATCTCTTCGGCTCAACAGAATTTGCTTGCCAATATGGGAGTAATCTGAGAAAATTGTTTGTTGGTAAACCAGGTTTCCGAGAATCTAGCTGCCAGAGAAAGGGATGCAGGAGCGGCTCGTGTCACCTTCCAGGAGGCGGTGATAGCCACGAATAACAGAGTTTCCGCAGGTGCTCACAGGCTCACCGTCTCGGAACAAACCAGGGGAAATATTATGTTAAAGGAATGGGAGCATAACATCGCCGAGGGCAAGCAACAAGCCCTGAAGATAACTCATTCCTTGGAGGAGGCTTTAAATTCTATAGACGGCGAGCTACTGGGCATCGACAATGGAGGCGACGTCGAGACGTTGATACAAATGAATGTTGAACATATCTCACTTGGTCTGAAAGAAAAGGAAGAGAGAGATTCGGTCGATATCTCTCAGTTGACCGCGGTGGACATAGCCCAATTTGATAGGTGCATGATCAAACCCAGCGCTCAACTATGTGCCATCGAGATCATCGATTGACAGATGGAGGACATGTTACAACAGTTGGCCCGGGAATGCTACTTCTTCGAAGCCAGTTGTCAAGTTGAACCGTCGTGGTTAATATCTCAGCTAGTAGACAGATGTATCACCTGTACTGAGCTTACACAACGGCAAACGCCTGGCACCAAGTAACGATAGAATGGAATAAATGGAGCGATTTCCCTCTCCTCTGTCATAACCGAAAATTGTGTGACTATTGAGATTCTACCTGCTTTGTAAAAAATTGTATAAATGTATCACAGGAAGAAATACAAGGGGCTGGACCTTTTTGAGTCATTTGTAATAGAGTTTTTGCATTGAGAGTTAATACAAGCAAATCTGGAGATTCTCAATTCCCTCACTTCTGTATTACAAGTTTGCTTCCTTGTATCTCATTTTTTACATTGCAATTCATATTCATAATTTATGTGCTTCATTATAATTTAGTACGACCACTACTATAATGAATGAATTCGGGCTTTCTGTAATTGTTTATTGTCTTTCCTCTGCACCATCTATTAGCAGTGTAAGACCAATCTGCATTTTCGGAATTCTACGTATATTCTTTGTTACATCGGTTATTTTCTTACATATTTTCCTCTCCCGTTTATGTCGTGAGATTTTCTCCTGGTAGGAACATTACACTGTAAACAGCTCAATGTTTTTCTCCCATCTCACACCTTTTATTAAAATATAATACAATTACGGGAACGAGCCTTGGATTTGCATCTATATCTTATTTCTGCAACCGTAAGTCTCTTTTATAAGACCAAACTGAGACAGCACTTAACCTCTCTTAAAGTCTTTCCTACCCTCACTGTTCCCCCATGACAGTTCCTGTACCAACTCAACCTAACGTTGAACCCGGACTATTGAACCAAACACACATTGCCTTAAACCTCTTTGACACCATTCTTAAAACGGCAACTAACCGGGCCGAACTCGAACGATCATGGACAGCTATTGAATGAGACATAACTATTTAGGAACAGTTGGAAGCTAGACAGCGCCAACGTAGGAATTTTCCCTAGTTTCCTTTACCGAAGGTTTACGCTTCCCTCTTCTACACCTATCGCCCACTTTCGGATGCCTTGACACTGTACTTTTTAGCCTTAAGTACAGACTCAGGAACAACATCTTTCTGGCACCGTTGTCGGGGACCGAAGTTACGAAATCTTTTTCCCTGGGAAAATGACAATTGTTTTTCGTTGAAAGTGTTACCCTTTGATAGTGAACAAAGAGTACACACCTTTTAAGGATTTTTATCTTTCACTTGGCAACTCCACGAAGAAATAAACTGGCATTCATTCGAAGGAATACCAGACAAAACCCGGATGGTGAGCAGATTACACCCGTTACCGATCCCGAAAAAATTCTAAAGGCGAGAGGCTCTTTTAAGCCAACCGCTGCAGTTTACCAACTTGAAATCCCATCACTGAAGGTTGAGAGTCCTTCCAAACCCTCAACTTCGCTCAGTCCTTGCGTTCCTTATCCTTCCTCACCAGACTTTCCTCTTCGCGAAGAAATTAAAGATTCCCTTTTAATTTTCCAAAACCCCATGTATAACTCCCCACAAACAACGATGGCAGCTGTCGGAGGAGGAGGTGGAGGGTTTATAGGAGGAGGCGGAGGGTTTATTGGAGGAGGAGGGGGAGGAGTCCCTCTAGGAGGAGGTGGAGGTGTCCCTCTAGGAGGAGGTGGAGGTCAAGGGCCTGCCCCCCCTCCCATATTTTTCGTGAAAGTCACAGCCAGATATGCCCCATTAGTATTTCATGTCCCCCTACACGATCTTCCAGAAAATTACATAAAAAATTTACCGAAATTCATCGGGGAGGGAGATCTGATCGTTGTTGAACATATTAATTTTTTCGACCAATTTGCGGATATCTTTGGTATCGAGCACGAGGATGTATATTCGAGACTCCTTGTCCAAACCTTTGAAGGTCAGGTCCAAACTTGGTTTCGAAGCCTACCCGCAGCTTCTATCCCGTCATATGATGTTTTGGAGGATGCTTTCCTCAAACAATGGGGCGAGCGAAAAGACCATCTCTATTATCTAACCGAATTTGGGTCTTTGAAGAAAAAGAATTCAGAAACAGTCATGGAATTCATTCTGAGATTCAACAAACTGTACAATAAAATCCCAGCTGAAGTCAAACCATCTCAACCCGCGGCGAAAGTGACTTTCGTCGAAGCTTTCGAGCCGGATTTCGCACTACTTTTGCGAGAGCGAAGGGGAGCCACCTTAAACCGTATGCAGGACGACATGGTAGAGATAGAATCTAATATGATGGCTTCGGGTAAACTTAAGGCTAGAGTAGAGACTCAAAACCGAGAGACCAAGCGCTTTAGAGAACAAGTTGGCCCTTCAGGGTCCAATAGATCCTCAGACGATAGGGTGGACGATATGGCTAGAGTGATTAAAGAGTTGTCAAATAAAATAGCCCAGATGGAACTCAAACAGGCCAAGGCTGACTCTTACCCCAAAAAATATTTCAGGAAAAATCAAAACCCTCCTAATCGACAAAGACAAATAAAAAAGGAGGATAAAAAAATACAAGCTCCCTTGAAGAATGAAAATTTTATAGGAGCCAACGATTTTCAAGACTTCGAGGATTCAGATAATGATGTCACAAACTTTGGTGATGAATGTAGTCAACCATATCTGACTTGCGAAGACTACAAAAAGTCTCTCAATACGCCAAAGCCGTCAAATGAGAGTGAGGAGGGTGATCACACCGAGATCTGTGAATCTCAATCAGAAACTGAGATAATAATGGTTGATTTTCAACCAAAGTACAATCTAAGATCTAAGAATAAGCCCACCTCCACGACTCAACCCAAGAAAATCATTCAAAGAGGCCAAGCTTATGAGCCTCCTTCGAACGGGACCCCATTACCCAACAACAAAACTAGAAAAGTAAGCACTCAAGAGTCCGAGGTGGAAAAAGTTGGAACTCAAACACAGCCAACCGAACCCGTAAATAAAGCTACGTCTTCAACTAGGACCATGAATGATAAATCTGTCC
>SNQJ01S0061708.1:30561-55124 GCA_010110895.2 Picea sitchensis | reverse complement strand
AAAAGACCCCCTCCGCGCAGCGATTTGACTATTAAAGTCTATGAAGGTGTACATACCCTACCCCCCTTTGGATTAGTTCATTGTTATTATTATGAACTAATATGTAACATTCCGCTCTTGCGCGCACTGAGCAAACTTATTCTTTGAGGACACTTGCTTGTAAGTGATCCGAATTATTATATTGTTGGTCGTTTGATTGTGATTATGAGGCATTATAATATGATGATATGTTACTTTGTGGTATTGACATAGACAGGTTCTATTCACAGGGTTCTCTGAGTGTCCAGGACTTTGGACCTCGAGGATGCAGTGGCATCGATGAAACCCCTTAGACTCTGAATTGAGACATGGAGTGTACTATTGGGGTTTGATTGTTGTTGATATGACATATGTACATCTGATTAGATGTTATGATGATTTATTATTATTTCTGGCATGATTTGTTGATGATGCAGGCTAACGATAGTTTGCCGACCAGACTCACATGTGGAGTAGAGGGGTCATGCATGACAACCAGAGACTTTGAGGGAGAGGTGTGGACAATAACCCTATCATAGCCTACTAGCACTATTGTCGTGACTCGAACTGTAGGTTAACGATTATCTAGTTCGAGAAGACCCACGATGTCATGAGAGAAGATTGAAACAGTCACTCACGATGATTCTAAGGGGCATGCAATAAGGCAGGGGCCTTATTCCTTAGAGGCCCTTAGTCTCCAACAAGATCACCTAGCGAAGTATTGACTCCAGGGGTTTTTATGTCTACCAAGTCAGTCAAGAGGCGAGTGGCACCCTTGGAGCATGTAGTGCATCTTGAAAGGCACATCGCGCAAGAAAAATGGAAGGAGGCGAGTGGCACCCTTGGAGCACGTAGTGCGTCCTAAAGGGAACATCGTGCAAGGAAAACAAAAGGAAGCGAGTGGCACCCTTGGAGCACGTAGTGCGTCCTAAAGGGCACGTCGTGCAAGCAAAATAGAAGGAGGCGAGTGGAACCCTTGGAGCACCTGAAGGGCACATCATTTTTTTAACTGGTAAGTGAATAAACCTAGATGGCCTTAGAACAAATTATGTGACAAGTAAGATTTAAAAACAATTTTCCCTAATAAAAATTATGCCTGACCTAGTGAAATTAAAATCTAGGTCTAAGTAATCACATGTGGTCAAAAATAATAATCATAATTAAACATGTAACGAGAAGGGGGTAAGAAATTCAATTAATTTATTAAAATCAAATTATATTGGGGGATTAAAATTTTAAAAGGGAAATGATTATTTTATCTACATATGTTAATTAAATGTTATGAATTAAAAAGAAATAGGGGGGTAAAAGGTGGTTTTCTACCCTTGTTAATTTGAGTTTTAGTTAAAAAGAGGAAAGAGGGAAACTTAAAAGAAATAGGAAACTAAGGGAAAAAGGGGAAACATAAATAAAAAAGGAAACGTAAGGAAAAAGTTGAATGTCTAACTTAGTAAGGAATCTTACCTTTAAGAACTTTCTAATTATGAACTCCACTGTTAGGGTCCTAACCCGCACATAGGTAGAGCAATATATTCGGATGTAATAAAGGTCAATATTAATAAGGCCTTTCAATAAAATAGAATAAGGCGGATGTAAGAAGACCTAATAGAAGATTTCGCTTCTAGAAGGATCTTCCTCTAGATGCTTCTCTTGATAGACATATTTAATATAAATAAGGGTCGAGGGTATGAAAACCCTAGCTTGGAGATTATTGTAATAGAGCGTTGCTCGACTGGAGGTTGCCCCCTCGAAGAGGCCCATGAACATTGCTTTCTGAATCAAAGTGTTATTTTTGTTGTTGTTCTTATATCATTTATGTGTTATTGTGGAGATTATGTTGGTTATATTACTGTTATTCTGCCATTTCTAGCATTTTATTTCTGTTCTNAACCCGCACATAGGTAGAGCAATATATTCGGATGTAATAAAGGTCAATATTAATAAGGCCTTTCAATAAAATAGAATAAGGCGGATGTAAGAAGACCTAATAGAAGATTTCGCTTCTAGAAGGATCTTCCTCTAGATGCTTCTCTTGATAGACATATTTAATATAAATAAGGGTCGAGGGTATGAAAACCCTAGCTTGGAGATTATTGTAATAGAGCGTTGCTCGACTGGAGGTTGCCCCCTCGAAGAGGCCCATGAACATTGCTTTCTGAATCAAAGTGTTATTTTTGTTGTTGTTCTTATATCATTTATGTGTTATTGTGGAGATTATGTTGGTTATATTACTGTTATTCTGCCATTTCTAGCATTTTATTTCTGTTCTGCATACTTTTTATATCTGGTATATTACATCCACTAGGAATTTAGGAAAGGCATAAGTCATTTAAAATGTGTAAGGGAATATTGGAACACCAAGGAGGGTTTTTAGGAATGTTTTTTGGTGGGTCAGGGAAATAACAATAATTAAATAATTAATGAAATTAATTTATAGTGCAACTAGGGGGATGGGTGACATGTGTACGAGGGAGGTTTTTTCTGATTAAAATAATGAAAAAGAAATTAAATGAGAATTTGGGAAAGAAATCACTTAAAAACTCTATAAAAAGGATGGAGGAGGAGGAGTATGGATCTGATCTTTATGTGTAACGTTATCCTGCAAAAAAAAATTCTTGACTGACTTATCTTGTGGGAGTTGGGATACCCATCTCGGGTAACGAGTGGTATCTCAATCTTGCGAGGCGAATTGGGTGCTAGTTGTTCTCTGGTATAGTGTGTGTGGCCCCTTTGTGGCTCGGAGGGCTCAGGGGGAAGAAGAGGACCCCTAGCGTTGGTTGGGAGGTACCAGTGAGGTCACATCGGTCAGTAAGCAAAGGCGGGACAGAGCGCAAGCGGGACAGAAACTACTGAGCAATCACGTTTGGCTAAGGTACGTCAGTTTAATTATTACTTGCAATGAATTTAAATTTACTCATGATTATTTCTCTATGCTCATTTAAGATTTCATTTCCATGCATTGTCTCGCACCTACTTCCTCTGGTATTGTAATTCCCTTGCTTGTTGTTTCTGATGGATTTCCTTTAGCGAACCCAACTTCTGATTTCAGTAACTTATCTATGTCATTTTTATTTATTATTATGATTAGATTGTCCTTTATCTTCTGCCCTTATCCCTAGGTCATCAGTCCATGACTGAGTAGTCGATTAGGAGCCGAATCGATGGTCATCACTTCGGTGTTTATAGACCTACAGATTCTAATGCCCTGTTTTTCTGTGCATGGATGATGAGCGAAGGATAATTTTTGCCCAACTGTTTACCCCTTACTTATATCGGCATCTGATTGATTCATGGTTGAATGGTCGTCCTTAAGCCTTCTTTCGGTTGAGTATCTCTGTGTATTGTTTATCATTTCTCTCTACGAACAACTTAATACTCTCTGCGTTTTTATATCCCCTCTAAGTTTTGGATGGAATTTTATTCTCTGCGATTTTAATGACAATTACCAGCTCTTGATTGGTAAAATCTTAGCGTTATTGATATGTTAATGACATATTTTTAATTTATATATGGTCTGCGTTTTATGACAATAGCCTTAATTAACTGTAAGACTATGTTGAATTTGTTGTTGTCTAGACATCGATTATTTATATATGCATATAGTCAACATTTTCCTTTCAGACAACACTTTAATTTTTTATTGTGAAATCACACATATTGACTGTGATTTTCATTTAGCGTATGGCTTCGAATTTGCTTATTGTGCGTCTGCAATATCACTTATATAGAGTGACCGATAGTGTTATTGTTATTCCTTGTCAAAATAGTGGTAATGTGATTTCACTTATACTGTTATTTCTTTAATATAGTGTTATTGTTATTTCTTGTTAAAAGACGACGTATCTATATATGTAATGATAGGCATAGTTTTTATGCACAGCAATATATATTGACAGCTATATAAAAATGCACAACGATTCTCATGCTCTAAGTTGGGATAGCATTTACACTCTATTGGCAGTGAAATATATTTCATAGAGTTATCATCACACACAACGATTTTATATATCCTGTGGCACTAAATCCTTACCAATGATTCCATGTGAATACCTGTGTTTTTATTGATGGAGGACAGCGAGTGTAGGTCTAGGTATGATAGTGAATATTTAATGATAATCGGTGGTGAATTTGGTTTTAAGATAGTGATTTATATAGTGAATTATTATAATGTTATTATATAGGGAATTGTTGTTACACAACAATTTAACACATAGAGATATATCACTGCGAATTTACCCATACCACTGCAATGGCAGTGTGAATTTGATATGCCGCAATATCACCTTACTCAGTGATTCTTCTTGGCATTTTTACACAGAGATATATCACTGCGAATTTACCCATACCACTACAATGTCAGTGCGACATTGATACACCGCAATATCGCTTTACTCAATGATTTTTCTTAGCGTTTTTACACCGAGATTTACCCATTTTTACCTAGCCATATCTTACTAGACAGCATTATCATTGGACAATGATTTATTATATGACCACAAATTTAATTATGGGCGGTTTTACCTTGGCGATTTTAAATCAGTGATTTACCACTAGGATTTAACTCAGCCATGTCCTAGAAGCGATATATGCTTGTTGGCCCTTGACCAAGTTTTGGGAGATCATTGATCAAGTTGACCTATTTTGGGACTTCGACAGCTTGTCAAAGGCAGATTGCAAGACGAAGCAGAGATCGTTGGATCTCGGCCCCTTTTTGGGTCCTTTTTGGGATTCGGGATTATGTAACAGGTATGGGATGTCGACCCATGGCTTTACCCATGTTTAGGCCTATTTTGTAAAGTATAAATAAGTAGTTAGGTGACATAAGTAGCATGGCCGATAAGCTAAGTGCAAGTATGGTTTGTAGATGCTCTATGCATATTGTGAGAGACTTGTAGAGCTAAGTGCAAGTGGTTGTAATAGACTGTGAAAGGCTTTGTGCTAGACCTAGCTCAGGGAAGGAGGATCTGGCAAGGTGCGCGCAGATCTCCTGTCCTACACGGAGTAGGGTTTTTGTGGCTCTGTGCATGTAGATGACTGACTGAATCTAATAAATAATAAGAGTTGGTGGACGTAGCCCCAGGGTGGGGGTGAACCACGTAAATACCGTGTTATTCTGCTCTGTGCAATGTGTTGATGTGTTTATGTCTTTACTTGCTAAGTGCTTTGATATAGATAGATAGATCAGTTTATGTTGTGTGCTTATGATGAATATGGATGCTAGATCTGACATAGGTGAATGTGCTTAGTGCTAGAATCTACTAGATCTGATCCATTTATTTATTCTAAGTGCTTAAATGTATTAGATCAGGGTGAATGTTGTGATGCTTTGTTTTATCTGCGAAGTAGATATTGGTTAAATAATAATGAACTGGCAGTGCTAAGTGCTCTAGTAAGTATTATAATCACATATATGTGCCGCAACTAAGGTTGCAAACACCTGAGTCCTGCAACCACCCCTGCCTCTACCTTGGGTGAGACTTCATCTGCTTCACAGGTGTTGCCGAAAGGGTCGGTAGTTAGGGTTTTGTTGGTGCGTTGTTGTAGCATTGAACCCTGGGTTTGCCCCTGTGCCAACAAATGGTTCCGTTGTCGAGACCTAAAACTGTGATTGTTGGGAACTGAGGAAGAAGAAGCTTTGTGCAAAGATCTGACCTGAAATTTTGAAAGCTCTGTGCGTAGATCTATTTCTCTAGTGTGCAATACTCTACTTAGTTTGACAAGCTCTGTGCCAAGAAAATAAGTATGATCTGAATAAAATAGGTAAGATTTGAATGCTTCGTGCTCTGAGAAAGGTAAAAGTGAGAATTTTTTATTAAAAGAGGTAATATCTAAAAGCTTTGTGCTCTGATAAAGGTAAGAATATTGAAAAGTTCTAGATTTGAAAGATTTGTTCTCTATAGAAGTAAGATAAGTGGAATTTTTTGTTTCAACAGTATGGATCTAGGTATGTTTGATAAATTCTATCCTAGCTTGAAAACTAGGGTATTAATAGATGAAAGAAGATCTGATATGAGTAATCTGATAAGAATAGTGAAAAAGATGTTATACCTATGCATAGAAAGAATGTTTGGACTAATAAGTGTATGCAGGATCCTAGAAAGAAATGTTTGCAGGTTAGCTACCATGATCCTAGCGCACAGTACAGGAAAGGTTGGGGATCATTGAAAAGAAAGAGAGGATTAACCCTATGTTACAGTTGCAGAAGACCAGGACATCTTGCTAAGGAATGCCCTGGGAGAAGACCTAGTTGTCTTTGTTGTAAAGCTATGGACCATGAAGTATTGGATTGTCCTAGAATGATTGTTAAGCTTGAAGAAATGAATATGAACCAAGAAAACTCTAAGGCAGATCCAGAAACTAAGATTATGACAGAATCCCAGAAAGAATCAGAGAAAGTATTACTACAGATTATCAGAGATCTTCAAAGAAAAAGAATGTCTTGAAGCAATAATAGGAGACTTCGACATTGACTATGTTCTAGATGAGGAAACACAAGTGAATATCATGACAGAGAGAACTTGGGAAGCTATAGGGAGGCCTATTATGATTCCTTCATTAGGAGGAATAGGACTATTCAAAGGAAAGTTGATAAACCTATGTGGAAAGATCACCCGGATACCTATGAATGCCAATGGAACTTCGACAGAGGAAGATTTTGATATTATTAAATTTATTGAGAATAGTGCCCCATTTACCATGCTACTAGGAAAAACTTGGATTGAAAGAGATCAGGCCAGAAGGCAAGAAGAAGAGGAAGTTTTAGAACAATAGAAGCAAGAGTTAAAAGAATTCATGACTAGAAGGATTGCACACTTGATTGAAGAACAGAAGAACGGATCGAAGCTATTTAACACCAGAGACCCAGATGTCAAAGTTGCAAGGACACTAGAAGACCCATAGAAGATTGAAGTACCTATTCTAGATAAAGAAGAAGGATCACCCTCGAATCTTAGGAAGGAATATCAACAGCACCAAGTAACTATGCCAAAAGAAGATAAGAATCAGAATGGAAAAAGGCATATCGAGACAAAACTCACTAGGAAGAAGGCTAGAAAGCTAAGTAAGAAGAGGGCCAAGATCGACAAGTTGCAGAAGGTTCCAGAGGGAATCTTGCAGAAGGAAAATTTGCAAAATTGGAACTTCACTGGGATATCAAAACAGCGAAACATGGCACTTCGCCATGGACAAGCAATATAGTCGTTGGGGACATTATAATCGTTAGACCAACGTTCTGAATGGGTAGAAAGACATTTATGGACAGGCATCTCGCCATCCGACCGTTGGGACCGCGCCATAACAGAAAGAACAGAGTTAATGGCTTCATACCCATTGCAAGAGACCCATTGTCGAGTTACCTATTTATCCCATTGCGCCATGCACCGAGAACAATTTTTCCAATCGAGAGTTTGAGCCCATAGACTAAGTTGATTTTTCATAGTGATCATCGCACTCTTACTGTCTATTCTATTACAATATCTAAGTTACTCCTCGAACCCGAGATTGTTAACCACGAGTGTGTATGTCGGATGAGTTGAGGGCTGCAAATAAAGTCGTTGAAGAAGTTTTGATCGACCTCATGACTGACACAGTCATGTCGATGTCTACAGGTGTACAAGCATCATCAATGAGAGGACTGCCAGCCTCTTCATCCACTGCTCTCAGAGCCGAACCATCCTAGCCATCAGATGAAAAGCGAACCAAGCACAGGGATGATCTAGTGAATGCCAAATTGATCTCGACTATATTGCCCACCTATATTCCACCTATGAGCGGTGCAGTAAATCGAGACAACGTACCCAGATATTTAGAAAACACCTTGACTACGTCGTACCTCCCGAAGGGGATACACGCAGTTCGAGCAGACCAAGATAGGATTGCAGTGTTGAAGTTTAGCGACTTCAGCCTCGAAGATCACAAAGTCTATAACATGCTCGCCCCACATAAGTACCTGACCAGAACTAAGGGGAAGAATTCGAAGATAATCCCCCAGTCATGGACTATGAACCTCGTGCAGTCCACCCTGTTGAACGTCATGAAGATTCCCCACTTTGGTAGACACCATGAAGTAAATGTATGTGTCAAGTTGTTGCTTTCTTTTTACCATGGTGTCTATTTGTGGCTAAACCACCGTATAACAGTTGATCCGACGTTGATCAATTGGATCACAGGGTTGAGTATGCAAGGACCTGATCCACAAGAGTTTTACCCCAGAAAATCCATGGATCACGCTCTCGTACAGAAGATCAAGGACACTTATGGCAATGTCGAGAAGGGAACGTGAGGCTACAAGGTAGCTTCTATCCAAAGTGGCAAAGTGTGCCTCTCCTGTCAGTTGATTCCAAGGAAATTAGTACGAAAGAACCGACCTACCCAAGTCACCAGTTTTGTAGTCATCCTCGCAGGGAAGTGTGCGGAAGGCCTTCAGATGAACTGGGCGAAGTACCTGGTGAACCAGTTGGAACTCAACTGTAGAGAAGAACAGGATCAAGGATATGAATTTCATTTCAATTGGCTCTTGATCCTTATATATTTTATTGCCCGAGAGATACCAGAAGGTCCGACCTTCCCATACATCAAGCCATTTGAACCATTGGCCACGAAGTTCAGTACACTATGGTATTCGAGCGATATGAATAAACAGTGGCAGTCAAATTTTGTTTTTGATACCTACAACAATCAACTGAAGATAGCCATACAGTCCGATCCTCGCATGACTCTGAACACTCTACACTGGTTCAGGCCTTTGATGAAGTTCAACGCAGATCGACATTTCATTTAAATCACAACGCACGCCGACGAACACAAGAAACAACTTCAATCCTACTATAAGTTGACGGAGGAGGACTTAGAGAAGATCACTAAGGACTGGTTAGCGAACCTCCTTATTGCAGTAGACCCTGCGGAGATATCCAACATCGACAACCCAGAAACAATGTAGGATACACTTGGACCTAGCAGAACAAAGAAGACCGAAGAGGTCCAAGGATTAGACAGCGCGTCCGTGAAAACTGCTTCCATATCACCAGAGGAAGGAGGTGATGGCGAAGAGTTAGATGACAAAGAAGTCGAACATAAGCAAGGAGACGAGGTTGATCCCTTGAAGAAGATGAAAGGCTCACCTCCGAAACCTTCCTCTCGGAATAACTCGAAGGCCACCATGACCAAGATGCAGACTGTCCTCCCCTCTGATGACTTCGACTTCCTCATAGCAGCCCTACAAGATGCTTCGCTGGAAAAAGCAGAGAAACAAGAAGAAAAGAAAGAGGAGACGTATGATCGGATTGAGACTAAACTCCGAGGGGTACATCAGGCATTACAGTGCAGTTGCGCAGTCTCCACTACGTTGGGAGAACTATAATTGGGAGATGAGCCAGCTCAACTCCACCTCCTAGCCGATACAGTCGAAGCTCGCCTTCGACGAGGAAAGGAAGAAACCGAGC
This sequence comes from Picea sitchensis, assembly GCA_010110895.2. NCBI lineage: Eukaryota > Viridiplantae > Streptophyta > Pinopsida > Pinales > Pinaceae > Picea > Picea sitchensis. Next base: position 45,666 of record SNQJ01S0061708.1, on the reverse strand, counting down.
AAGCCACCCAGGCTTTGACACAAGTACAAGGAGTACTCATAGAGAAACACAGTGCTGGAGAACAGGAAAAGCTTGTTCTCCAAGACATGTTTGATGAAGAAAAAGCACAGCTACAGCAAGAAAAGGAACAGTTGCTCACAGAGCAGCTCAAAGTAAAAGAAGTGGTCAATAGAGCACTTCGCTCTGTGATAGTCTTAGAAATCAAGGCAGAAGATAGAGTTACACAGCAGGTGAACCAGCTCACAGAAGCCATCCAGTAGCTACAAAAACGCATAGCCGATTTGGAGCTACGCACTGTACCTGAGACCCCACAAGATGTAAGAGACCAAAGAGAAGCAACCACCTGGAATGTAGTTGAAAGGATAAAGGCTCTTACCCTGGAATGTAAGAAACTCACTAATCGTAGTGCCCAGACCTATGAACAACTCATGGAGAACCCGGAACTGAAGGCACTGGAGTCGTAGCTCCAAGAGGTGAAGTATCAAGCCAAAACGATATAGGCGCAGTTGAAGCCCCTGTCAGCTGTGGAAAGAATGAAGCGGTCCCAAGAGCAGCGGACCGCCCAACAGCAGATCCACACTATCCAAAGTAGATTTATGGAAGTAACTCAGAAACTCCAACCTGTACAAGAAAAGGCATACCAATTGTTTACAAAGGTAGAAGGCCAAGGAGAAGAACTAGAGCATGTTGTCACTACAGCTGAACAACATCTAGAGGGACCTATCAAAAATGCAGTCATCCAAGAGTTCATTGAACAGGAGGTCGTAGCGCAACAACAAGTCGAAGAAGATCGAGCCAAGCTCGAGGCGTTCGAGGCAGAACTAATTAGACCAGAGTGACTCAGGACGAGTCACAGGTGAGTGTTGGGGGCTTATTGTCCCTTGACCAAGTTTTGGGAGATCCTTGGTCAAGTTGACCTATTTTGGGACTTCGACAGACTGTCAAAGGCCGAGCTCAAGATGAAGCAGATATCGCGGGATCTCGACCCCTTTTTGGGTCCTTTTTGGGATTTGGGATTATGTAACGGGTATGGGATGTCAACCCCTGGGTTTACCCATGTTTAGGCCTATTTTTTAAAGTATAAATAAGTATCTAGGTAGCATAAGTAGCCTGGCCGATAAGCTAAGTGCTAAGTGCATGTATGGTTTGTAGATGCTCTTTGCATATTGTGAGAGACTTGTAGAGCTAAGTTCAAGTGGTTGTAACAGACTGTGAAAGGCTTTGTGCTAGACCTAGCTCAGGGAAGGAGGATCTAGCGAGGTGCACACAGATCTCATGTCCTACGCGGAGTAGGGTTTTTGTGGCTCTGTTCATGTAGATGATTGATTGGATCTAATAAAGAAGAAGAGTTGGTGGACGTATCCCCAGGGTGGGGGTGAACCACGTAAATACCGTGTTATTCTGCTCTTTGTGATGTGTTGATGTGTTTATGTCTTTACTTGCTAAGTTCTTTGATATAGATAGATAGATATGTTTATGCTTTGTGCTTATGATGAATCTGGATGCTAGATCTAACATAGGTGAATGTTCTTAGTGCTCGAATATGCTAGATCTAATCCATTTATTTATGCTAAGTGCTTAAATACATTAGATCAGGGTGAATGTTGTGATGCTTTGTTTTATCTGCGAAGTAGATATTGGTTAAATAATGATGAACTAATGGTGCTAAGTGCTCTAGTAAGTATTATAATCATAGATCTGTGTCCCAGCTAAGGTTGCAAACACCTGAGTCCTGCAACCACCCCTGCCTCTACCTCGAGTGAGACTTCATTTGCTTCGAAGGTGTTGTCGAAAGGGCCGGTAGTTAGGGTTTTGTTGGTGCGTTGTTGTAGCGTTGAACCCTGGGTCTGCCCCTGTGCCAACAATGCTTTAATTTCCTTGGTAATTTCCATTTACTTTTGTTAATTCTTTTACAAGACAAATGTATAATTAGATAAGGACTGGGTTAATCCCTAATAAAGGACAGTGATATGATAATTGAATAGCATTGATAGTTAATTTATGTTGTGCATGAGAGCGATGACGACGATTTTGCATGATGTGTGTTGTATATTTATAGATAGTGAATCATATGCAGCGATTATGTATATGGCAGCGTTTTTGACAGGTAAAAGACAGTGTTGTAATCGTTGTTGTGTCTGACGGTAATTTATGGTTTATTGGTGAGGTAATCTTGATGTGTTAAAGTGATAACATAATATATGTTACTTATTACTTCTTAGCACATAAACATTAAGGTCTTTGTTTGGCATATGTGGTCACCTGTACCTTGCAATGTTGTTATTCATTTTCAGATCCACACAATAATGAGTAACAAATCAATGCATCTATTGAAACGATTTACTAAAGGTACATCAAGACACAAGTAAGTTCACTCATTCTCTGTTGATTTGACAACTGCACACTAATTATTTAAGGCCAGTAAGCTCGAAGTGTTATTAATGACAGCCCAGATGTATGTTTGAAAAACAATATGATTGTCTAAATTCTAGTTCTATTCTTCTCTCTAAATGTTGAGCTGAAGGAACATTAATTTATGCATTGTGTTGACATACGAAATATCGGGTTATATTTTACCTCACAAGCAGACTTGCAATCTGGTTGCATTGGCTGTGGGTATGGAACATGAACGTATGCTTGTTTTAATATGGTTTCCACTTTGCATTTAAGTGATTAATTTTGGTCCTAAACATAGTGCATAAAGTAATTCAATGTTTAGTAATTGCACCTTCAAGAGACTTAAATTTGAGTGTTATACTTAGCAGAAACATTCATTAAGAGTACCTAATATAATCATTGATTGTACCTAATTTAATCAACTATGTTGGAGGCATTTAAAATTTCTCTTTCGACACTGGTACACTAGTACAATGTGGGAGACTTCCTAAAAAGGTGCCTCTTAAGGAAGCAAAAATCCTTCAGTTTGTTGCGCAAATTAATTTTTGAGTAATGTCACCTCATGTCTTGTCAACTGGTTGCTTGGTTGCTTGGGTTAAAGGTCTAGGTATGTTGTTGTGCCAAGGCTATTGTCACGCATATCGCTTGTGATGGCATGATTCCTGATGAGGGGATCATTATGTGCCCTGATGGATAGATGTGAATGATATCCTAGTCGGAGTCTTGTGCTTCCCGATGTGGGCATTTATCATTATAATTGATATTGGTATTGGATTGTGTAATGCCTCAATGCATTGGTTTGTGCATCGTAGAGGCATCTAGTAACTGGTCGTCGAAGTCATTGTGTCGGGTTTGTTGATGTTGTCCTTTAGCCTGTAGGTGTCGTCTTGCATGTGTCGGGTAGGTAGTTGTCTATATATGTCTTTGATTATCGCATGTTTCGTCCTGGTGCATGACATGCTATCTTGTTGAGTTGTTGTTGTCGGTTGCTTGAAAGTGTAAGTTGTGTTCATCGCCAAGTCACGCTGATTAATTGTTGTCGTTGATTTCCATCCTGCAAAAGTTAAAAATAAAACAAAAATTACTTTTGCTTTGTGTTGCGTCGCATGTAGTCGTAACGATGGGGTCGTTACATAATATATTAATAAAGTATTCTTGTATTATTAAGTTCTATGAGTATTAACAGTACTTTAATAATATAAATATTAAACTATAATACTTTATTATTAATAGATCACTTTTTAAATATTAATAAATTATTATGCTAGATAATAAGGTTTCTAATTTATTATATTAATATTATATAATTATATTAATTTATTGTATTATTAAGGTATTATTACTATATGTATTTTTTGTTCTTTAATATCAAAACTACAATTAGAATGAGAATGATAGTATTACTTTATTAATAATAGATTAAAATTAGGATTATTAAAAATTCTTGATAATGTAAAAGCCAAGTTTAAGAGCATTGAGGGTTGGTTAGAAGAAATTAATTGTGATATAGGATTCGATCAAGGTTGTCCCTTATCTCCTATCCCTTTTGGTATTTACATTGACACATTAGAAGATTGTTTGGAAACTGCAGGTTGTGTTGGACCAACTCTTGTTAGTATAGTAATCATCCTTCTTCTCTATGTTGATGATAGTGTTCTTATGGAAAGGAATCCCTATGACCTTAGTAAGAAACTTAGAATCCTCAAGGACTTATACTCTAGTACAAGTATGACTGTGAACACTGACAACACAAACTTGATTATGATAATTAAATCCAACAAGATCACCTACAATAATTTTGCATTTGAAAACAATATCTTGGAGGAAGTGCTTTCCTACAAGTATCTTGGAATTGATATTCATCACAAGATCAATTGGAACTATAGCATTGAGAAAAGGATAAATGGAGGGTCGAAAGCTTATCATGGGCTTGAAAATAATTGTAAATTAGCAAACCTTTGGCTATGGCATAAGAAAAAGATCCTCTTTGAGAGTCTTGTCACTCTTGTTATCTTATATGGATGTGAAGTTTAGGGATGTAGTATCTCACGAGAATCCTGGAGAAAGATAAAGAAGATCCAAAAGAATTGTATAACTTATAATCTCAAAATTAAGGGAAATACACCCTATCCTATCCTCATCATCGAAGTGAGTCTTTCTCCCATTGAGAGCATAACTATGATTAGGTACTTAATGTACAAGAACAATATAAGAAACATGGATGACAAGAGGCTCCCAAAAATTTCTTCAGACTCTAGCCAAAATCACCAACGGCTCAAGCGGGGATGGCATAACGATGTCAAGTCTTGGCTAAACCATTGGGGAGTAAAAGAAGTTAAGGATAATATATGGTGTGATAAATAATTAGAGGATAAAAGAAAAATAAGATATTATAAGGAGGTGGTTAACCCTAACCTTGAAGATTAAAAGTACCTCTCTATTTTGACTAGCATAAAGATCAATATTGCTAAAATAAGAACTAATTCTCATGAGTTGCCCAGTGAAACTAGGAGTTGGGAAATCCCCAAAACACCATGGCAAGAAAGAATCTGCCACCTTTATGACACCAAGAGTGTTGAATATGGAAAGCACTCTCTTAGAATTCCCTGTGTATACCCAAATTAGATCCTAATTTCAAAATATTTGTCACAATACCTACCTTCCAAACCTTCTAAGTCATCAAAACTTTGGTGATCTTGGAAGGATTCTCTTAATGCTAAATTCAAGAATCGAAATAACATTTTAAATAAATCCAAGTAATCTCGTATTTTTGTTAATGTTAACCATCATAATCATCATTATTTCAATGTATTATTAATACATTGAAAAGTAAAGTTTCTTATTTATAGTTTGTAGTTTGTTGTAGCTTAATATCTTATTAGTGGTTTCATACTATTGGTTTAATGTATTACTATTATAATATTTTAATATAATTATGTATTGGTTTAATGTATTACTATTATAATATTTTAATATAATTATGTCAACAGGGAAAAACTTGTCAACCAAAACCTGTCAGCCAAGAAAAACACCTTATCACTCCAACTGTCAACCAGACAAAACCACCTTATCACTCTAGTTGTAATGCATTTCACATTTAATTTTTACCTTATCACTCCAGTTGTCAGGCATTTTATTTCTTTTTTAATAAGGGCATGACCATGTCAAGTCACCCCCCCATTCACTGCAGCTTCTACACTCTCTAATTTTGGTGTTGGCTACGACCCTAGTTCTCGAGCCGACTTTGGTTTTCTACATTATTTGTAATTTCGGTCTTGGCTACGACCCTATTTCTCCAACCAGCCTTGGCTATCTAGTTGGGGACCTCCCGCGTGTTCCTTTTGCAGAGGAGTATGACCGTCCATTTCTAATGAGCCTACTACAAGCTGAAAGTGCCCCTATTTCATGGCTCTTCTCTTGGAACAACGACTCTTCTCTCGACATATTTCACGAGCCATTAGTAGGAATAGTATGGAACATGAAGGGGACAATCAAGGATCGATCCACGACCTCTCTTGTTTTAAAATCATTCAACGGGTACCTCACCTATTTCTTGCTCCTCAACGGATTCATCGTCAATAGAGACCGAATGCCTCCTTATTGACCATCTAATGCAGGATGTTAGGGTTTGAGGATTAAACTACTTGGATTCTACTTGACAACATGAACATTATCCATTCTGCATGACAGAAAAATACCAGTGCCTCCAGATTCTCTCCCAGGGTTGTTGGAACCGAGAAATACAACCCTCATTCCTGAACCACTAGTGATATGTTGACCAGGAGGACACACTGAGTATATGCGGCTCGCTGGATTAGCGTGCCCACACCTATTTTTGCCTTGTCAAGTTTATATTTTTTGTAGTATTTAATTTAAACCTCTTTATAATTTTTGATTTCAAGTCTCCAATCACCGAATAGTTAATCTTATGTTCCATCATTCAGCTACAATTTTAAAATAAATTGTTCCTTTGAAAGTAGAAAATGTCCTCAGCTTCGAAGACAGATCCCCAACCATGAAATGAGACATTTTAATTTGCAAAATTATGAATAAAATATCATCTAGAACCACGGTTACTCCAAGGCATTGTAGTGCTCCTCCTTTGCCTGATTTAATTCCTTTGTGTCCAATAAGATATCCATTCCTTCAAGGAAATATTAGTAGATCTGACATTCAAGGTCTGCAATATTTTCTAGTCCCCGTAGATCAATCTCAATGAAAGAAAAGCTCAATGGGGAGGTTGTAGAGGCAGAACCCCTGCTAAAAAAATTGTCCAAAAAAATCATGGGGACCACTACAATCGCATGGGAAGCAAACAAATGGAAGGAATATTCATCTCAACATGGGTCATATCAGAGCTTCAATTCCATATCCATGACTTACAGATTTCCTCAATTGCTCATGGCATCATGGGATGCGTGGGAAATAAGGAAAGTTATTTTTAAGACTATATATATCCTTAGAACAATGTAGGGTGGAATTTAATATTTACCTAACTAAACCTTAACAGAACCTCGTTAAGTCCGATGAAAAATCCTAGAGTGTACAGTGGGAACCTTGAAGCTAAGAGTGCATTTATTTCCATGAATTTCAATGCCTTCCATGCTAGGAAGATTATACCCTAAACCCTTTATGTATAATATGTATACTCCATTATGTATATTGTAATGTCGTTTAGACAAACAAACAAATAGTGAGTTTGTTTTAAAACATTCCACTAATCTCTTCGATTTCCAATTCGTTCGATTGTTTTGGATCCTTCCTCGGGAATCAACTGAAAATGTAAGCCCATCCAAAGAAAACATGTGCGGATCTGGTCAATCACATTGATAACACCTTAATCCATACCGCCAACAACGATTCCACTTGCAAGTGATGTACACTTCCCTATAGCATTTCATCGATTGAACGTACGTGGCAGAAGTTTGTGAACAAGTTGCAAAGGGTGAGAATAATTGCATGGATTGTAAGTATATGGCAGAATATTGTGAACAAGTTGCAAAGGGCGAGGAAACAAGAAAACAACAATGCTCCAATTATATAACAGGTGGCAGAGAACAATTCAATGCCCGTGCAATGCGAGCTCTCATTTATTGGATGCTAACTAGCAGTTGCTTTTTGTACGAACTCATGTTACCATTTGGTCTGGTTCTCATGACTGTCGTATGCCAACGAATAGTTATTTTTTATAGAGACTCGTGTTACACTCGGTCAGGATAATCATGTTTGTGTCTTATAATGTTTAAGTCGTAGTCTAAATGTTCTATGTTTTAGATTTTCTCCGACAATATTTTTTGGGGATATTTGCCCGAAATCCGGTGAGAAATTGTTAATCCAAAGATTTGAGTGATTAATTCTATATAATCCGAGTGCTTCAGAGGTTTTTTAGCATGTTGAATCCATTTTTGCATTCAAAAATGGATTTTAAACAACAACAAAAATGTGATTTCGTGTAGATTTATGTCGTCGGATTCTGACGAAAAAACTAAAACATAGAACAATTAGACAACGCCAATGTTTAATATGTTTTTAAGTTGGTTGAGTTGCATTGGATCAACTCTAAATGTATCACACCTTATTGTTTAAGACTCTATAGTTTGAACACACAACATTTTGTTAACGTAGATCCATATAAGAAGTATAAATATTGATCCAGATTTTATGAGCAGAACGAAATGAATACAGATTATTAAAATATGCTTAACACAGAATAACAAAGATACAATAAAATTGGTTTTCTATTCAATAAGGAAATACGCTGAAACTATAAAATGCAGCGCAAAACAAGCTTGTTGGAATGCTGGTGGCTTATCTCTGAGAAGAGATGTGACGGTTGCACTCATTCGCAAGAAGATTATTATAATGAGGCTCTAAAGGAATTTTTACAATAAACAGGACTGTCAAAACCCCTAGACATCCAAAAACCTAACCCTAGGAGATCAAGCGCCAAAATTCATGTGGGCCCCATTTGGGTAAGTTAGTACATCAACTTCCCGAGGTCGTAGCGTTTGCATATGATCTTTGTTTTAGGCGCACGATAGCCCATTGGAAAAGTCTATCTAAGGACTACACATTTTTCTACAATATATTAAAGGGCATTTTCGACTGTGGCGAGCCCTGAAAATGTTATTTAGGGCCTCAAAACGGCGTCGCAAGTCAGGGACCCGAAAACTAGTAAAAAAACTGGCAAACTGGAAAACTACCAAAATGAACCAATTGGAATAGGTGGGAGGCCACCAAAATCCATCTGGATCAATCCTCCCCCCTTAGGAAGCAATTGTATCAATTGTGTTGAGTTCCCCCATCAGATGAGGAATTTTTTGCGGAATTTGGCACCGGGTGAGCCACTTGCCCTAGTGCAAGAGATGCCCTTCTTTGACAACTTGATAAAGTTGGATCCTTTGTTGTCAGGTGCCCTTGATATGTGTGTCCACAATTTGATCATTGGATTCATGTTGCATGCAGTCAGGGTTGAGCTATGTTGGTGTCAACTTCTCTGTTATCTCTGAGGTGTCCAATAATGGTGGTAAATATGGCCGAAGGAGAGCCACGTTGAAGACTTGGTGCAGGTGAAGGAAACGGGGAATGTTGAGCGCAAAAGCATTGTCACCCACAACCTTGGTGATGGTGTATGGCCCATAAAGAAGTGAGTGAATCTTCCTATGGGGCCCTGTAAGGCATTCTTTCTACAAGTGAAACCAAACTTTGTCACCCACCTGAAACTTATGTGGCACCCGGTGTTATTCGTGGTGTTGTTTGTACTTGGCATTAGACTTCTATAAAATATCCTGAACCTGTTGGCAGATGTGATGGATCCTCTCAATGAACCAGGTGGCTTTGTCAGCTTCTAGTGGAGCAGGAGACGAGTCAGTCAAGGTGTTCGCCAGGGGTAGTGCAACATCCATGGGGCCCAATGGTTGGAATCCCAACCCCACATGAAAGGGGTTGTGGCCAGTTGAGCTATGCAGGGATCAGTTGTAGCTATGCTAGACATAGGGAAGACTCTCATCCCATGTGCGGGGGTGATTGGAATTGTACATGCGCAGGATATGTACGATCATCTGATTGACGACCTCAATTTGGCCATCTGTCTGGGGGTGGAAGGTAGTGTATTTGGTGAGCTTGGTATCCAGCAGTGACCAGAGGCTCGACTAGAATGTGCTAAGGAATGACTATCTCGATCTGAGACTATGGTTTGTGGGATCCCAAATTGTACCCTTACACGTTCAAAGAAGAGCTTTCCAGTGGCCTCTGTGGTGATGTTCTTCTTGTAGGTGGCCATAATCGCCATCTTGGAAAAGTGATCAACAACCATAAAAACACAATCATTTCCCCTCTTCGTGGACAGGAGGCCTAACATGTAGTCCATTGATATGGATTCCCATGGCTTGTCAAGAGTAGGAAGAGGGGTGTACATGCCTTGTTTCTTAGTTTTCATTTTGGAAATAGTGCAGGCAATGCAGGACTTGATATACTTGCCAACATCATGTTGAAGTTTCAGCTAGTATAAATGTTTTTGCAGCATTGCCACTGTCTTTTCAACGCTAAAGTGTCATGCCACCCGACTGTAGTGAGCTTCCAAAATCAGCTTTGGGTGCTCACTTGATGGAACGCAGAGATGGCCCAGATGACATAACAGCCCATCCTGAAGATGGAAGTTAGCGACCATTGAGTTTGCTCCCAACGTTTGGTAGGTGGTGAAGAAGTCAGGGTGTGTCTCATAGAGGTGGGGCCATCCAGAGGTCTCATGGCCGCAAGAGTCTAGCACTGTGGTGATTGTCACGACTGGAGGTTGGCTAAGGCAATAAACAACTCGGTTGGTACTTCCTGTTTTATACTTGATGTTGAGGTAGAATTGTTGTAAGTATGTGGACCACTTATAATGGCATTCATTCTGCAATTTGCCTTGGGTCTGCATGAACTGTAGTGGCTTGTGATCAGTGTGGATGACTATCTCCTTCCCTAGAATGTAATGTCTCCATTGGCGGCAAGCTTTCAAAATGGAGTACATTTCTTTGTCGTAAGTAGGGTACTTGCGGACAACATCTGATAGTGTCTCGCTATGATACGCCACAGGGTGGCTGTGCTGAGTGAGAACGACACCCACAACATAGTCTGAAGCATCTGTCTCGATCTCAAATGGATGTTGCAGGTCCGATAATGAAAGTACTGGGGATGAGAAAAAACGTTGCTTTAAGTCATCGAAGGCTTGTTGTTGGGACAAGCCCCACACAAATTTTTCCTTACAGCCACCCCTGGTTACTTGGATAAGGGCCCATGCGATATGAGAGAATCCCAACATGAACCTGCAATAGAAATTGGTGAGGCCTAAGAAGCTTCGAAGCTCAGTGAGTGTGGTTGGGGTTGGCCAGTCACAGATGACCTGGATCTTGGTTGGATCCAAATGCACACCATGTTGATCAATGATGTATCCTAAGTAATGGACCATGTCCATGTCGAAGGATCATTTTTCCAAGTTTGCATATAGTTTGTGCTACCGGAGGGTGTGCAGAACCTACTGAATATGATGCAAGTGTTCCACCCAAGTATTGTTGTAGATGAGGATGTCATCCAAATATGCCACTACATTAGTACTGGTGAAAGGTCGTAGGATATCATCCATCATCCTCATAAAAGTTGTTGGAGCATTTTTCAAACCAAAGGGCATGACCAACCATTCAAAAAGACCTTCTTTTGACTTGAAGGCGGTCCTCCATACATCTGTATGTTCTATTAGGACCTGGTGGTATCTAGACTTTAGATCAATCTTAATGAAGTATTTTCCCCCCGTGAGTTGATCAAGGAGATCGTCTATTTGGGGAATCGAGTATCGGTTCCTGACTGTGATTTTATTCAGGTCCCGGTAATCAATTCAGAGTCACCAGGTCTCCTCTTTCTTCTGCACCAATACGATTGGGCTCCCACAAGGCGATGATTTGGGATGGATGGGATCCTTCTGGAGCATTTCTTGGATCTACCTCTTGATCTCCTCATTTTCTAACAGAGAGTGACGATAGACCGGCCCATTGGGTAGTGGTGCGTCTGGGGTCAAATCGACGTGATGCTTGACCTGGCAGTGCAGAGGTACCTCGGTAGGAGAGGAGAAGATATTTGAGAATTATTCCATGACCTTATCCACTTTCTTTTGTTGTGTGGAGAGATCAGTCGCGAACGTAGTGGATGTGGCTGCAATATTTCACTTACTCTGAGAGAAAATCATGAAGAAGACAAATTTCTCGGTCTGAGATATGATCTTCTTGCATTTTTTGGCAGAGATCAAGGAAATAGCACTAGGAGGGATTGCCTCGGGTATCCTATACAATTTCATGTTCAAAATAATAATAACACTACGAGGCCTAGACTCATATACAGCATGATGTTTCCATAAATAAGGTTGGCCCAAAATAACATTACAAACTTCGAGAGGAGCAATATCACACAATACCTCATCTTAGAAGGGATTGATTTCGTACAAAAATCAACATTATTGGCTGACGTGGAGATCGCTTCCTTGGCGGAGCCATCCAATGGTGTAAGGTTGCGGGTGCGGCGTTGTTGGCAAAGCCAGCCGCTTGACGACCTCTACTGAGATGAGTTTCTTCTAACTACCGCTATCAACGATGAAGTGCAACGAAGTGCATTTTACCCACATCTGCGAATGGAAAAGGCGCTCTCGTTCTTCTGTATCATCTGGTTCACCAGGATGGAGCTTGGTGGTAGCAACAATGGCACTGGGTTCCGCATCAATGATATTTCTTCCCCTTTCTAGTTCTGACTCAGAGTCAGAACCTGCCTTTGATTCAGAGGCTTTCGCTTTGTCCACCAGTGACTGCTTTGAGCAGCAATCAACAGTGTTATGCCAAGGGCTCTTATGGAAGTCGCACCACTTCCCGGTATCCTTCTTTGTCTTTCTGGTGTCCTTCTTTGCTTGCGTCTTGGACTAGTTGTCCTGATACTGTACATCTTTTCTCTCTCCTTTGTTCTGTACGTTGGGGTTTCCCTTTCCTAATTTTTGTTGTGAGGGGTTCCCAGGCCCAAATTGTCGCGTCTTTTGTTTGAGCTTCTGCTCGATTTTGACGGCATATTGATAGGCCGTGCCAAAGGACGAGATGTTCAGAAATTCCATTTCGGTCTAGATGTATCTATGCAAAGAACCGCGATACTTGAGCACCATATGTTGCTTTGAATCTTTGATACCCAGCTTGGTGCGTAGGGTATGGAAGATATTTATGAAATCTGGCACTACTTCATCTCTTTCTTGTTGCAATGTGGTCCATTTGGTATACAAGTCGTCATAACTTTCGACAGGGTAGTAATGTTCCTTAATAGCATCCCTGAAGGATTCCCAAGTGGTCGCCACTGTAAATAATGAGGGTTCCTTTGTTTCCTTTTGCTCACAGAAAGTTTCCCACCAATCTTTGACATGGGGAATGGCTTTAAGGAGCGCAAAAGTATTTTTTTCTCTATTTGAAAAATTATGGACAGAAAAATACCCTTCTAGTAGATTCAACCAATTTTCTACAACATCTGTGTCTATATGACCTTCAAATATAGGAATATCGAAGTTGATTTGTACCTTGAATGGGACGGCACCTCTGCTCGAGGAAGATGCGTCGCCTGTTGGTAGTCGTCAAAGGATTTGCGTGAAACTATCCATCATCTCATTCCTATGTTGCATGAGGGATTCCTCAAGCAACATTTTGAAAGGATCTCCTGTCCCATCATCTTTATTTTCTCCTGCCATGAGAGGTCATTTGGGCATGCGAGATCTTTTATCCTCAAGAGAAACAAACTCGAGACCCAATTCTTTGTACCCTGGCCTCGTTGGGGACATGCATTAAGACGACAAGGAGTGGGCCACTCTGATACCACTGATCCATATTTTAAGAGCAGAATGAAATGAATACATATTATTAAAATATGCTTAACACAGAATAACAGAGATACAGTAAAACTAGTTTTCTATTCAATAAGGAAATAAGCTAAAACTGTAAAATGCAGCGGAAAACAAGCTTGTTGGAATGGTGGCGGCTTATCTCTAAGAAGAGATGTGACGGCTACCTTAATTCGCAAGAAGATGATTACAATGAGGTTCTGAAGGCATTTTTAGAATAAACAGTAATGTCAAAAACCCTAGACATCCAAAAACCTAACCCTAGGAGATGAAGCGCCAAAAGTCATGTGGGCCCCATTTGGGTAAATTAGTACATCAACTTCCCAGGTTCATAACTTTTGCATACGATCTTCGTTTTAGGTGCACGATAGCCTGTTGGAAAGGTCTATCTGAGCCCTAAAAACGTTGTTTAGGGCCTCAAAACGGCCCCCCAAGTCAAGGACCCGAAAACTAGGAAAATAACTTCTAAACTAGAAAACTGCCAAAATGAACCAGTTGGAATAGGTGGGAGGCCACCGAAATCCATCTAGATCAAATATGCAAAAGACAATGTTGTACATTGATAAATTTGCAATTATATCATTGCTAATAAGCTTGAATGTGGTTTTAAAAAGAACTAGATGTAGGGGCTCCCATAGTGCAAGATATTAGATATTATTTTCGGGATTAACTGCGTAGTGTAAGTCATTAATCTATGGCCCATATTCATGAGTATTAGTCGCAACTGACCAATAATTCTCATGATTTGAATAGTCCACTTAGCACTCATTGATGCTATGCGATTCATTTCGTTGGCTTCAATCCCATTTCTTCACCCCTGTGAGCATCACCCGATGCAATGAGTGCTAAGTGGACTATTCAAATCATGAGAATTATTGGTCAGTTGCGACTAATACTGATGAATATGGGTCATAGATTAATGACTTACACTACGCAGTTAATCCCGAAAATAATATCTAAGAACTAGATGTATTAATAATCTTTCATCTTTGAGATTTGTTTTGTTTCAGACTTTTAAATTTTTATTAATTAGTGTTAGTCTTCACATAATTTTTATTCTTTGAACAAATAATTACACCGAAGGTGTTTCTAAGGGAAGGTTCCTCTCCAAGCCTTCGTCATCTATCAATGGCGTATAATACCCCGCCACCTATTCCTCAACCATCGACCAATCTCTTGTCTCCAGGTATCTTCTTCACCGACTCAAGTTTCAGGGATTAAGAAATTTACCACAACCGCCTCCACGTTCCTTTCTCCATGTGTTCCTGTACGGGTTAACCCTCTAAAGAGGCTCGATGCCTGGCGATAGGGGATAGTTTGAGATATCTCTATAATGTTCTTGTACAGGTTAACCCTCTGAAAAAGCTCAATGCCTGCCGACAGTGGATAGTCTGTGATATCTCTATAATGTGATCGACACATTTTTTAAATTTGGGAGTGACTTGTATAATATAGATTAATTTAATTTAAATTTGTAAGAATTAATAAATTTTAAATCTATAAATTTAAATTTTATATAATAAATTTGAAAATTTTAATTTTAATTTTATATAATAAATTTTAATTTTTTATTTTATTTTTAATTTCTTTAAATCTATAATTTTAATTTTTTTTAAATCTATAATTTTAATTTATTTTTTCTGTAAAATGAACCATAGTCTTTGATTTTTATGTATTTATTAGATTTCTGTATTAATACTAATGGGTATTTAGCGTTTATGGTTGTAGTCTAAACGTTTGAAATGAGTTTTATCCGGCGATATTTTTCGCGGACATTTTCCTAAAATCCGGAAAAAAAAAAAAAAAAAAAAAAA
>SNQJ01S0061707.1:57547-75517 GCA_010110895.2 Picea sitchensis | reverse complement strand
ACTGGTATCTCTATGAATATATCTATTATAAATTTCTTAAAGACATCATTAATGAGTTCCATAAAGGAGTTTGTAGAGTTCATCATGCTTGGAGAGACACAACCTATAAATTACTAAGGGATGGTCATTATTTCCCCACACTGTTTTCTAATACCAATGCACTTTTCAGAGCATGCCTTCAATTTCAAATGTTTGCAGGGAAACAAAAAATTATGCATCTACCCCTTACACCCATCAAAGTAGAAACACATTTTCAACAATGGGGGGTAGACTTGAATGGTGAGATCAATCCAAATTATAGTGGCCAACATAAATGGATACTATAAAAAACAAACTATTTTACAAAGAGGGTTGAAGTTTTTCTTACATGAGTTGGCACTGACTCATTTACTCTTAAATTCCTTGAAGAAAATATTTTACCCAAGTTTGGTTACCCAAGGAAGATCATTACTGACAAGGCACATGCATTCAAATTTTCTAGGATGTTGATGTTTTTCTAAGACTACAATATTGAACTTGGACACTCAACCCCATATTAACCATAAGTAAATGGCCTGGCATAATCATTAAATAAGAGATTAATTAGAATAACCAAGAAGATGTTGTCATAGAACTATAAAGCATGGGATTTTCATCTCAAGTATTCTTTGTGGTCTGATAGGATAAGTACAAAAATATCTATTAGTACTTCTCCTTTCCAATTGGTGTATGGGATTGATTTTATTTTTCCCATTCATCTAGGTATTCCAGTGATAAAATTATTACACAACAAAGCAGAAGAGCCAAATGATGTACATAGAAGAATTCATTAGCTAATAGAATTTCAACAAAAGATGGATTTTGTATTGGTTCAGTAACAAGAACATCAATAAAACATGAGAAATATATTTGACAAGAGAGATAAGGAAAGAAAATTTATTTTTGGAGATATGGTTTTTGTTATTCCCTAGCCTAGGGATAACTAAGGAGATTATGTCTCGAGGCCCACAGGTCCTATACATAGAGTACCAAGATCCATATTGACTTGAGCCTGGCCCTGGAGGGCCCATATTTCATCTTCAGTGCCTCCACCTTGTCAGCAACAACAACATGCATCCCATCGACCTAGTACTTCAACACCAGTGGATCTTTCTCCATGAGGTAATGAGTCTAGGTATCATGGTATGTTTCACTATGATTCTGAAAACATTTGAATATGTGCATTTAATTATTTTTTTTTCTCATGTGTGCTTGGAATTTATGCCTTTCCACTTGTCCACACCTGGGGGGATTGACAAGATTCCATAGCAAGTTGGTTATCTTAGGATTTGAATTGCCACTGGGTAGGTTTATGAAAGTTCATCATCCATTCCCACCATACTTATCACTTTTCATCATTTTCCATCTCATCCATCCCCTACACTGGTTCAGACATTGGGTTTGCCAAGATAGAAAAGGGTTGTACCTTACCTTGTGGGAAGAAAGGGATAAAGGCCCAGAGGGTAAAAGTAGATGGGAAAAGGTAAAATACAAAAGAAAAAAACCTTCAGATGCTTCACCCAGGGATCCCCTCGAAATCAATAAAAGGATTCTCAGTAAGAAACAAACGAACCCATAAAAATAATAAAATCAAGACCTAGTTGGAGGATAGAGGGTCTCATCACGAGCAAGCTTATTAGGTCCATGGGCATGTAGAAGTATGAAACTACCATTTAGCTGGTCACCACTCTAGGGTAGTGTCTCTTGGTGGCATATCCAAGGGAAAGGGCATCTCCTCATGAGGCAACCTTCTCATCTCCCTAAAATGTTTGTGGGTAACATTGTCACCACTGGTCACCACGGCATGACAATGTCCCCTAACTAGTCTCTTGAAATAAAAATCAATAATATTAAAAGGTAAAAGGCATTGAATTGGCTTGGAAACATTCACCTTCATGATAAGGTGTAACTCACCTCTTCAAAGGCACCCACATGTAATACATGCATTCCCTTATCATCACTGCACCCATTGCTCAAACATCCCTACCCCACCTCATCCACTTACATGGCCTAGGATTTTATTCACCTGGAAACATCCCACGTCTAATGAGAATTATCCCAGTAGGACCTCCTAAAACCCTCTCCAAACCTGACTTATAGAATAGCATAACGTCTTTGAGCACTTTTCTAGGAAAGGGGGGTTTTATGAACATTCTTAAAAAACTTGATTATTAGATGTGATTGAAATTGAAATGATGCCTATGACTTATGAGCCCATGGAGGTTATACTAGTTGTTATTTCATGGCCACACCCGACGAATAGGTACACATGGAGAGATGATTAGTTTATACCTCCATAGAGCTAAAATCCCACCAGATGGATGTTGAGACCCCAGTGAGGGAAAAACACATGTCAGAGGCTTGCACCAGAGAGTGATATAAGTAGGAAAACCCCCTACGAACTACACTAGGGTTTTAAAGTGCAGGAAGAGCTAACCATATAAAGTCTCCTACTTTTAATCACTATCCCAACATTACCCCACAATCATACATAAAAGACAAAGTGTAGGGATCCAATAGGCATACCTTAAACTCCACATCCGGTGTCGATCCCTTTGTGCTTAGTTTTTTCTCGACTATAGATCTCCTCCAAAGGCCAACCTACATTCACCAAAACACAAACAAGAAACTACAAGGATGCATTCTATATATGGATTAGTGGGTTAGACATCACAAACAATAAATGTAAACAAATCATAAAGATTTAAGACATCATTTCGTAGGACGGAAAAAGTATTTCTTTATATTAATCTCACAAAAGTCACTTACAATATGATATCGACACTTCTCCTCCAAATCGGTCTTGGGCTCTTCTTCACAATGCACCAACTATTTCCATGTATTCTTATCCTCTTGAGTTCTCTCTAGGGAAATAGAAAGGGTTTGCAATGTAGGAAAACAAAATTATGGTCAAACTCACAATGTGGTTGCAAAATATTGGGGCAAATGGGGAATACTAAAATGGGCATAGTTTCTATGCTCTCATGATTATTTTGGAATGGGACCCAAAAACCTTCTTTTATAGGATAAAAGAGATAGTAACGGTTGGTTTGACTGGCTATGGGCAGTCAAATGGCTAGGTAATGGCCCAAAAACCCGTATCCCTTTGCAATTTTTATTTTTTGCACTTTTTTATGAGTGTACGTGGGCTGTAGTGGTGCAACAAGCATGTGTAGGAAGGAAATAGTGGTGTAGGGTGCATACACCTTCAAAACAATGGTTTTTTGTAAGAGTTGTTCAGTGATGGCTTGGCAAAGATAGAAAGTTATATGGCTTGATGCTAGGTATGCATGTCTGGTGCAATTTAGGGTTATAACAGATGACCCCTAATGTGTGAGGTCAAAAGATAATCTAATGTCCGAAATACATTACAAATATTCACTAACGTACGAAGCGAGTGAGCCTAGAGACCAAAGTTCAAGATGTTCCATGTGCAAAATAATAATTTATCTCACCAAGGTGGGCATACCCATGCTCGGGATGAAATAAAATCATGGATACCAATAAAATACACTACAGATCCATGTCATATAACTCTATAAAGTGTATTTATGAGAAATACACAATGGATAAACATCTCGAAATCAAAATATATACATGTATAGTATCCATCTTCAAGAATCCAATGACGCCTGATGGTTGGAGACGAGCTCATCAGAGCTCGAGAAACAACTTCAAAATATTCAAAACTCAGGTAGGAGTGTAATATCAGTGTATGACTTCACTATCCAGAGGTCTTCGATGACTTGTCAGGAACAGACAAGAGGATCTTGATGATTAGGAAAATAACTTCATTGATTTCAGACAAGGACTTGATTGGTATTTTGGGGTGGCCGAGCATGAGGACAAGAGACAAACTGCAGAAGGGACAACTCAATTTTAGTAAAACTTCCCTTGGGCATAAGAATGACAAAAGATGAGACTCATGAAGCATGGAATTGACATAAGTTCATGATGCAGGAGGCAATGCAAACTTTCCATATGTTTGGAAAGATAACTAAATAGAGGAGGACACAAATCTATGTAGCTAGAACAACTTCCTAAGGTCATATTGAATCCTAGAGATTGACGAACAAATGAAAGGATGTGCTTTGTCCAAGGGAGACTTATTGTGGTATAAACAAAAAAATAAAATACTTTTCCCTTCCTCTTTTTGGGGTATATTTGATTTTTTTCTCTTTTTCAATAATTTTGGAAAATTTGAAAAAAAATAAAAGAATGATATGTTACAAATGAGGAACATGTGTCACAGGCATACTAGTTCCAAGTGCAAGGAACACACCAATTCTTAGAGAAAGGGGACATATGTAGGAAAAGGACACTCATGAAAAATCCTCCATGGGTCAAGGTGTCAAGACGTAGAGGCAAAGTGCTACAAGACTTGCATATAAGGCATGCTTCAGATGGTTCAATTTAGAGCAACATGGAGCCAAAATTAGGCCAAATACGCAGGAATGCAAATGTGATTAATAAAACGCAATGATAACATCCTTCGATGTAATTTTAATGAGCCCATAGAAGGTAAGCTCGACTTGTTTTTTCATTTTTAAAGAGTCTGAAAAAGCATAAAAGAAGACTGCAATGGGGTACCTTTTTCGAAGGTAGTCTAGTCGGTTCAAAAAAGGGGTAAACTAGCACCGAACAGATGTTTATTCAAAACCATTTTAATGAGTGTGACAAAGACAAGATCACTCGACAATATTTTCATATTTAAGGAGTCTAAAAAGAGCTTAACTATGGACTCCGTGAGGGATGTTATTCTTGACCAATTTAACGAGTGTGAAGAAACAATCTCACTCGACGATCTTTTCACTTTTAGGGACTCTGAAAAGAACTTAACAATGGACTCCGTGGGGGTTCCTTTTTCATAAATTTAGTCCCTTAGGCCTGAAAAAGGGTTAAATGTATACCTGAGAATACTCTTCTAGAGAACTGAGGGTCCTAGAGTATACCTTTTCTCGTACTTTTGACCATCCAGATCAAAAAAGGGGCAAACTACCACCGGAAAAAAGTACCTTTGAATTTTAATTTGGCGATTGTGAAGGGAAACAAGATCTCTGATTAATATTTTCACGTTTAGAGGGTCTGAAAAGGGCTTAAAAGAAGATTTGATGGGGCTAGGACTCATGTATGAAGCTAGTTCAGGTAGAGCCCACTGTTAGGCTCAGACCAAGAGTCTCTTCGACAGTCAACTTGGAAAGTCTCCCAAAAGGGAAGAGAACAAAAACCATGGTGTAAGTCATCCCACAGTATAGAAACCATAGTCATAGCTTCAAGGACAACCTCATCTTAAGGCAATTCAAAATCCGATAAATCATGCAAAAGAGGGTCAACAGTCCCAAAGGGTGAAGTAAACCGACCATATTCCATATGACAATGGAGGCTATGGCCAGGACTGGCAGATTCTATCAATGAAGAATCACAAGCACGAGGGCTTGAGGATCTACAAACAATGATATCAGACTCAGAAGGAGACTCAAGATTACTTAGAACTAGAGAGGGAAGCAAGGACTCCCATGCCCCCATTGGATAAACCAATGGATCAATTGTTGAGACAAAGTCTAGGGAAGGTAAACATGATTGTACAAGTTCCTTATTAGAAGAAATTGAACACTGAGGATAAGGTGCCACATAATTAACCTGTGGTGGGGTAGAGTCTACATGAACAATAGGAACATGTAAAGGGGTAGTTTGAAATAATGTCAAGTTAGGATGGTGATTATCATATGCCAGTTGGTTGATAGTGACAATGATTTCATTGTGAGAGAAATGCATCATCCAGAAGAGCATAGACACCACAAATTTTATACCACATACATAATCATGCCCGAGAAGCATATTAAAATCTAACAAGCCTTGCACCACTATAACATCAACAAGGACAATCTTCCCACCTAATGAGATAGGTAACTGAGAAATAACCCCCAAATATTCACTAGGACGTCTGTCAAAATCCAACAACTCATGCGAAGAAGACACAATATATGGAGATTCCAAGTCTTTCCAAACCGAGGAGGATAAAATACTTGTAGAGGCTCCTTCATCCACAATACATCGATAAATGTTTGTTGAATTAACTTTAACCCTTATTTGAAAAGGTGCAGAAGAAGGAAGACGAGGCTCAACAAGATCATTCCAATCAAAGGAAACCATCCTAGGGTTTGGAGGGTGTGTGCTTAGAACGAGCATAATTCCCCCTTGCTCTGAAAGTACTAAAATGGAAATGCTAAAAACGTAGTTGGTAGACACATCACTCCCCAAAAGAAGAGTGGGATCAACCAAAGTCTGCATCGGCATGACCACTTTGGTAGACTCGACACTCTTTAAGAGAAGAGCGGGATCAAAAGAAGACTGCATCAATGTGACCACTTTCTCAACCAATGGTTGAATATGCTATGAGACTACATAGTCTAAAGGCACCTCACCCCCCAAAAGAGAAGTGGGATCAGTTGAGGACTACATCAAAATGACCATTTTCTCAACCAATGGTTGAATAGAATGTGAGGAAACCTCAGAAGGCTCAGAATTAGAAGATCTTGCAGATAGGGACCACAATCTTTGTACCTCTGGAATGTCATGGCACAAATGAGTAAGGTGATATCCCTTGCACAGCTTACAAGGGAACTTATCTGTCTAGGTTTCTCAATAGAATCAATGCCCCCAACATGAATAACAGTGGTTGGTTTCACATCTCCAACATGACTTGCAGAGGTTGGTGATGGGTAGATAACATGACTTGTAGAGGCTACAGACCTATTTCTAGTGTAACTAGAAGTGACTAGACTTTTCCCCCCATCATGGCTTGCTGAGGTTGGTGACTTGTTCTTCCTATTCTTCCTCTTTCTACTTTGTTTAGACTTTCGGTTACTAGTAAATGTACTTTCACTAGAGGTGGGAGAAGGAGGAGGAGAAGAATTTGTTGATGAAAGAACATCGACATGGAACCCATGACATAAAGTGCTTAACTGAGAAGCGTCGAGATCATTTGGGACATTTAGAATGGTACCCAACCAGACCGGTAGTCCCACATTCAACCCAGGAATGTACAAAGTGGCCATCAAAAGGACACCAACATTTTCGAGAAAAGGAAAAGAGCAAGAATCCCCTTGTGAATGGGTTCCTTGGTTGGTATCATCGGGAAGTTTAGCCATGAAGATATTATGAATAGGTTATCCCCTTGCGAGATGGTTGAAATTCATAAAAGTCTCACACATTGACTCTTGGCGAACCGATGGTATAAAAAAAATTCCTATAAAGAGGTAACTCCACATTTCTAAGTGGAATACCAAACAGTCCTCACGACCAACAGAGTGGGAAGTCTACCACCCTAGGTCAAAGACCCAAAGAAATGGCTGACTAACTCACTATGGAAAAATAGGGAGCACAAAGCACACACTAAAAATCTCCTAAGGGAAAATCAAGTAGATGACTAACTAGTAGGAAGAATAGTTATGTCAGCCAACACTAGAGAAACTTACCGGTGCAAGTGAAACTCGAACACAGAATCACCCTCCGGGTATACTCTGTAAAGCATGGCCCGACATCTTCCCTAGGTACTGCAGTATACCCTTGTAGTCACTTGTGTAAGTCACTAAAATCAAAGGCAACTAGGTTTCCAATTTGTGAAAAATTACCAGGAGGGTACAATCGACTGTCGGGTGGACCACAATGAGCAGGGTATGAATCTCGAAACCTATTGAGGGTATCAAAACCAAGTGTTCTGGAATATGACTGAGGACCTCAAATGGATTCGAGACCCACAAATATCCATGGAAAATGCAATCAACAGAATCCCAAGACAAGTCCTCTATATGTGTTCCCCACTACGCTTGGTACGGCTTTGGAGGGTTTATCTCCGCTACCTTTCCGTACATGACCTCGTGTTTAGCCCTTGTATTAGAGGGGGTTCCCAGATAATTTCCACATTACTGAACGTCTACACTCCCTAACACAGAATCGTATGTTTTTTTTATAGCCTTGAAGAGTTTCCTCTCCAACCTAAATCAAGGCTCTAGCCTAATCTAGTTGATGGACCCTGCAAACGTGAAATTCTAATTAATTTTAATTAAGCATTCTTTTTACTTGCCTGCTTTACTCAAAAAGGGTGTGGTAGTGCAACTGATGTTGTTAAGAATCTTGCGAAAAAATAAACTTATAAGAATACTAGCAAAGAACGATTATCTTTCTTATTTTTCTTTTGAAATGCTTTTAAGATGAGAAGAAAACACAACACTATGCTAATTCCTTTTTCGTTTTCAAATAAAAATGCAAAGAAAAATCCAAGAAAGAAAGAGACCTAAAAAGATATGTTTTGTTTTTATATTTTCTTCCAATCAAAGAAAAAATAACAAAACATTCTAAAAGAAACTGATGAATACACGATTCATGCCCCCCAGTACTATCACCAATTCTGATGTAAGAAGGAAAACCCCCTACAGACTACACTAGGGTTCTAAAGTGAAGGTAGAGCTAACCATGTAAAGTCTCCTACTTTTAATCACTATCCCAACATTACCCCACAATCATACATAAAAGACAAAGTGTAGGGATCCGGTAGGAATACCTTAAATTCCGCATCCGGTGTCAATGCCTTTGCACTTAGTTGTTTCTTGACTACAGATCTCCTCCCAAGGCCAACCTACATTCACCAAAATACAAACAAGAAACTACAAGCATGCATTCTATATATGGATTAGTGGGTTAGACATCATAAACAATAAATGTAAACAAATCATAAAGATTTAAGACGTCATTTGGCGGGATAGAAAAAGTATTTCTTTATATTAATCTCACAAAAGTCACTTACAATATGAGACCAACACTGGTCCTCGAACTCGGTCCTAGGCTCCTCTTCACAATGCACCAACTGCTTCCACATATTCTTCTCCTCTTCAGTTCTCTCTAGGGAAATGGTAAGGGCTTGCAATGGAGGAAAAGGGAATTCTGGCTCAAACTCACAATGTGGTTGCAAAATATTGGGGCAAAGGGGGAATACTAAAATGGTCATAGTTTATATGCTCTCATGCTTCTTTTGGAATGGGACCCCAACACCTTCTTTTATAGGCAAAAATATATAGTAACAGTTGGGGTGACTGGCTATGGGTGGTCAAATGGTTAGGTAACGGCCCAAAAACCCGTATCCCTTTGCAATTTTTATTTTTTGCACTTTTTTGTGAGTGTACACGGGTTGTAGTGGTGCAACAAGCATGTGTACGCAGGCAGTAGTGGTGCAGGGCACGTACACTTTAAAAAAAATGTTTTTTTAGAAGATTTGTTCAGTGATGGCTTGGAAAATATAGCAATTTAGATGGCTTGATGTCAGGTATGCATGTCTGGTGCAATTTAGGGTTATAACAGAGAGAGAGGAGGAAGTTCCACCAGAGACGGCCTAGCATACCTGGACCCAAGGGGGTCCTTCTCTTCCACTATGATGTTGGCCTTGGAAGGCCCATGACATCACCTATGTGACCCTTGAGGTTATCCAAAGTTTGATGGACACTTTGGAGGAAGTTGTGTGGCTTGATCCATAGGCCTTGGGAGGCCAAACAATTTTCTCCTAGAGGCCAATGTTTCACYAGAGAGGYCTAACATCACCCTAAAGGGGAATGGAGTCACCTTTTATGCTTGATTTAGKGTTTAATTTGTTATTTTTATGTAAAAATTGGATATTACATCCAAACTAGCCATGTCAGCCTGTTTAAACTAATTTGTAAATTAAMTGTCATTGTAACTRTATAAATAAGGGTAAAATATCTCTTATTTTTCATGATATTTCACTCACACTTAAGTGAGGTCTGAAATTTGTGCCCTAATTAGGGTTTATTGGCTGAAATTTGGTGCGCACTTTTTGAAGGAGGCTATTTTTGGTGTATTTTAGCATTTTTCTTGGTGGAAGTCTTCAACCAGGCCTATTGCTAGATGATTCTTGGTGAACGTAAGTAAATTTTCTGAAATTCTTCTTCATTTGAATGGTTATGGTGTATTTATCTTGCATTTCTTCCAATATTATGAAATTTCTAGCTTTAAACCCTAGGAGGCTAAAGGACATGTTATTGTTCTTTCCTTAATAACTTTTCACCTACTAGATTATGCTAGAAACCCTATTTTCTTGAATCTTTGTGATAAGGGCCTTTCCATTGCAACACCCTAGCTTATTTTTCTTCATCTAGCCATCATCTACTTCATCCTTGAGCTAAAGGAGGATGAAAATTACTATAGCCTAGGGTTACCTACTTCCTAGTGGCCATTTCCCCCTAGGGTTTAGTGATAGAAGCCTTGGGCTACAAACACTTCAATCATTGACTTTCTTGTCTCTATCTCTCTTATTATCATTTTATTCCTTCAATATTGTCGCTTCTAAAAGAGACTCCATTTACCCTAAAACAACTGATATAAGCCTTACAATTGAGTGATTGATAAAAACTACTGTCAAAACTTTTACCTCAAGCTCTCTACTAACTTCTCCTAAAACTAGAATAGAATAATATAATAACCTACTTGTTGTTGTTGCAAAATTAAGATACAACCATCTATTGCAGCATTAAAATCACCTAAAATCAATTGTAAAGTTGATTTATACACTACCTAATTAACTTCTGACAAATGCTAGTACTCTGCTTTTAATAAGTGATTATTTTGGGTCATTGTGAAGCTCTTTCAAGGCATTTATCGTGAAGTTATCATCTTATAAACATTGTTGTTATAAAATTTAGTTTTCTTCATCATACATCAACTATTTATTTTACTGCTAAGTCCATGGTTTTATGAAGTACTAACAACAAGTTGTACTTGCAAAATATATCATTTTCTTGTTGCTTTGTTCTGGGAAGGTACATCTAAGCACTTCATTACTTCATTGGTTAAAACCTTGGGACTTTCTAATCAGTGTGACTTGTGAGAGGGGATACTTTTATAGACACTTAAACATTTTCCTTCTCAAACCCCTAGGTCATTGAGGATGTCTCCCCTGTCCCATCAAACTTAAATAGAAAGAGGTATCCTGTTGAGGTGACAGTGATAGGATAACCTCCCATTACACCAATTTTCCTTTCCTTGACCTTTTCCTTCGGAATAAGTAAAAATTGAGCGATAACATTTTGGTGCCACTGTCAGGGAACACTAATTCAATTCTCCTCAAAGACGATAGTTTTCAGTAAGCCTTTCATCAAAAGCATTTACTTTACAAAGATTACCTAGCGAATCTACTAAGGGTGATCCCTTCATCCCTTTGATAGTTTCAAGAAAATTATCTAGCGACTCCACTAACTTTTTCCAAGGTGCTACCTTACTCTCAATTATGTGATATTTCCAAGTTATTGGATCATGGTGCCCTAGGAACCAGTGTATCCGACTATTGATTTCAAAAAATTTCAAGGATACCCGAATTACATTGATACAAAATGGTCAATCAACTTTCAAGATTCGGAGGCCTCCCAATTAATCACATTGTAGAATTATTGAAGTATATAAGAAAGATAGAATTGGGAGGGGAGGATGTTCTGGTGAAATTATTCATATTTCCTCTACCATCCTTTTTTCAATATTGATTTAAGATTTGTTGCGAAGATAGGGGTATTTCATCTTTCATAGACCTCATCAGTAGGTTTATTGATTTTATGAAACCACAATGCCTGACATGTGAAGGTTCCCTTAAGAATATCACATCAGACCTAGAAGATGAAGGATTCACCACTGATATTGTGGAAGATCTCAGGGATGTATACCTTACTCGATACCAAGAACCCTATGATATAGAGGAAGACATTTATAAAGAAAATTGTCAACCCCTTGAAGAGGAGCAAGGTTTCTCCCATGATTTGATAGAATGCAATGAAGATTTAACAAGAGAAGTGAATTATGAGGATGAAGCATTGAATCTCTCCAAGATCCTATCTCTCCTACACAAGATGAAGAGAATGAGGTGAGTCATTTTCCTTTCCAGTTTTTTGATGACACCTTGTTTTATAATTCAGAAGTTGAAGAAGTAAAGGAACCCTAGGAAGAGATAGCTCCTTCATTTTCTAATGAAGAAAAAGAGATGAGTCTTGGGGATGGTGTACTGGACCCTTTTCCATTTAATGAAGTCATCCAAGAAATTTATGCTCCTGGACAACAAGAAGTGAACATGGTAAGTTACTTCCCTTTCCAGAACTTTGATGATGCTTTGTTTTATGATTTGGAAAGAGAAGAGGTGATAGAGGAGCCCTTGGATGCATTAAATCCTTCATGCTATGATAAAGGTAATTACATTTTTGATAATATTGATGAATTCATACATGTTGGAAGGCATAAGTGGGATGTGATTGGTTCTAATGAAGATCCCATTTACGATATTGATGGTCATTTCCAAGAATTTCCTTTACAACTATCATATGAGGTTACTAATTTTGAAAATTGGCAACAAGGAGATGGTATGATTACAAACCTTTTTCAGACACCCAAGGATGACCTGGTGATATATTCTCTTAGTGAATTTCGGTGATACCTTGAGGATTTTGATGGCTATTACTTTGAGCACTTGGATTTATTTCATGAAGAAGATTATCAACCACTATTATGCTTAGATATTGATAGAGGTAAGGATATCGTTTTCCTAGAGAAGAATCCTTGTGATAATATTTTCTAGCCACCTTCAATTATTTTATCTTGTTGTGTAATTAAAGGTATAGTTGGGAATTATGTCTTTTGTATTAAGTTTCCTCTGAGGAAAACCCTAGAGTTCAAGGGTAGGTTGAATACCTCAAGAATAAGTCTGTCATTTCAGTATTTTAGCCTTCCCTTAATAACTTTTCAGTCATCTTCTAGGTCCTTGCTAGTCCCTTCCCAGATCTCAGATTGTGAAAATGTCCAAGGTAGACAACCTTCAGACTCTTCGAGTCAGTCTTTTGAGCCTTTCATTTTTTGCGATCCCTTTTTCTAAATGGATTGAGTATTTTCCTGAGAGTGTGACTTGGCACAATTTTTTCCCTCCCTCCCATCTCCATGAGCTATACTTTACGGTCTCCAATGATACAATACATTTTCTAACTCATGTTGTTTTTGTGCTTAACTTGTCATTGTTTTGGTTTATGATGAAGCAAAGAGGCAAGTATTATTGGACATTGCTAGGATGGTTTCACTAGTTATTTGACTACACCTAGCATTCAACCAATTGGTAGGTAGAGGTAAGTAGGTAGGCATATTACATTAATTGTATATACCATCTACATTTCATGCTAGAGCAGTTATATTTCCATTTGTATATATGCTTTCTTACTTTCATTTTCTGTACCATACATGAGCCAGGGCTGATATCACAACCCAAAATGATTACTAATGATTTTTTTTTTGAGATCAAGTAGGTCACAGGTCATGCCAAAGATGTTGAGATTCTCATTTTCTCTACTATGAGCAAATGCCCCCGAGTTGGAGCCAGATGTTATCCCCTAGCCTAGGGATAACTAAGGATATTATGTCTTAAGGCCCACAGGTCCTAGACATGGAGTAGCAAGAGCCATATTGACTTGAGCCTGGCCCTCGAGGGCCCTTCTTTCATTTTTAGCACCTCCTCCTTTTCAGAAACAACATCATTCATCCCATCGACATGGTCCTTCAAGAACAATGGGTCTTTCTCCATGAGGTAATGAGTCTGGGTATCATGGTATGTGTCACTCTGATTCTCAGAACATTTGAATATGTGCATTTAATTCTTTTTTCTTTTGACGTGTTCTTGGACTTTATGCCTTTCCACTTGTCCACACCTGGGGGGGAATGACAGGATGCCCTAGCAATTTGGTTCTCTTAGGATTTGAATTTCCACTGGGTGGTTTTATGAAAGGCCATCATCCATTCCTAGCATACTTATCACTTTTCATCATTTTCCCTCTCATCCTTCCCCTACACTAGTCCAGGCATTGGGTTTTCCAAGCTAGAAAAGGGTTGTACCTTACCTTGTGGGAAGAAGGGGATAAAGTCCCAGAGCGTAAAAGTAGTTGGAAAAAGGTAAAATAAAAAATAAAAAAACCTTCATATGTTTCACCCAGGGATAACCGAGAAAGTAATAAAAGGGTTCTTAGCAAGAAATAGAGGGATCCATACAAATAATAAAATCAAGACCTAGTTGGAGGATAGGGGGTCTCATCACGAGCCAACTTATTAGGTCCATGTTCATGTAGTTGTATCACAATACCATTCAATTGGTCACCATGCTAGGGTAATGGCTCTTGGTGGCATAGCCAAGGGAAAGGGGGTCTCATCATGATCCAACCTTCTCTTATCTATGAAATGCTTGTGGGTAACATTGTCACCACTGGTCACCATCCTAGGGAAGTGCCCCCTAACTGGTCTCTTGAAATAAAAATAAAAAATATAAAAATGTAAAAGGAATTGAATGGGATCGGAAACATTTGCATCCATGACAAGGTGAAACTCACCCTCTTCAGAGGCACCCATAGGTAAGACATGCATTTCATTGTCATCACTGCACCCATTGTTCAAACATCACTACACCACTTTATCCACTTACATAGCCTAGATTTGTCTTCACCCAGAAACATCCCACTTCCAATGATAATTATCCTAGTAGGACCTCTTGACACCCTCTCCAAACTTGGCTTTTAGAATAATATAACATCTTTGAGAACTTGTTTGGGAAAGGGGGGTTTTATGCACATGTTTAGATAACTTGATTATTAGATTTGATTGACATTACTATGATCCCTATGACTTATGAGCTCATGGAGAGTGTACTTGTTTTTGTTGCAAGGCCATACCCTAAAAAAATGTACACATGGGGATATGATTAGTTTGGACCTCCATAGGGCTAAAATCCCACCAGATGGATGTTGAGACCCTAGCTAGGGGCAGACACATGTCGAAGGCTTGCACTGGAAAGAGAGGAGAATGTTCCACCAAGTACAGCCTGACAAGCCTAGACCTAGGGGGATCTTTCCCTCCAACTATGATGTTGTCCTTGGAAGGTCCATGACATCACCTAGGTGACCCTTGATGGCATCCAATGTTTAATGGACACTTTGGAGGCAATTGTGCGCCAAGTGGTACATTTGGCTTGATCCAGAGGCCTTGGGAGGACAAACGTTTTTCTCCTGGAGGCCAACGTTTCACCAGAGAGGACTAACGTCAGCCTAAAGGGGCATGATGTCACATTTTCTTCTTGATTTAGGGTTTAATTTGTCATTTTTATGTAAAAACTGGATATTACATGTAAACTGTCCATGTTGACCTTTTTGACCTAATTTGTAAATTAAAGGTCATTGCAACTTTATAAATAAGGGAAAAATATCTCTTATTTCTCATGATCTTTCACTCACACTTAAGTGAGGTATCAAATTTCCACCCTAGTTAGGGTTTATTGGCTAAAATTTGGTGCACACTTCTTGAATGAGGTTATTTTTGGTGTATTTTAGCATTTTTCTTGGTGGAAGTATTCAACTAGGCCTATTGCTAGATGATTCTTGGTGAATGTAAGTAAATTTTCTACAATTCTTCTTCATTTGAATGGTTATGGTGTATTTATCATTCATTTCTTCCAAGATTATGAAATTTCTAGCTTAAAACCCTAGGAGGCTAAAGCACATGTTATTTTTCTTTCCTTAATAATTTTTGACCTACTAGATTATGCTAGAAACCCTATTTTCTTGAATATTTGTGCTAAGGGCCTTTCCATTGCAACACCCTAGCATCTCTTTGTTCATCTAGTCATCATCTACTTCATCCTTGAGCTAAAGAAGGAGGAAAACTATTAGGGCCTAGGGTTACCTACTTCCTAGTGGTCATTTTACCCCTAGGGTTTAGTGATTGAAGCCTTGGGATACCAACACTTCAATCATTGACCTTCTTGCCTCTATCTCTCTTATTATCAGTTTATTCCTTCAAGATTTTCATTGTTAAAAGAGACTCCATTTACCCCAGAATCAGTGATCTAATCTTTAGAATTGAGTGATTGATAAAAACTACTCTCAAAACATTTACCTCAAGCTCTGTACTAACTTCTCTTAACCCTAGAATAGACTAATGTACTAACCTACTTGTTGATGTTACAAAATTAAGCTACAACCATCTATTGTAGCATGAAAAGAACCTAAAAGAAATTGTAAAGGTGATTTATACGCTGCCTAATTAGCTTTTGACAAATGCTAGTACTTCTCTTTAAGACATTGATTTTGGTTAATTTCTCTTTAAGACATTGACATTGATTTTCTAAATTACTCAAGTCAAGATTATCAAAAAAAGAAAGTACCAAGGTTTTTCAAATAAAATTAATATTATATATATAAAAAAATAAATAAAGCTTGAATTTTTTTAAGTGGAAAAGTGACTTTTAAGATCGAAGGGATTATTATTATATATATATATATTCTAGACAAAGTAAAAGCTTCTCAATTATATATATAAAAAAATAAATAAAGCTTGAATTTTTTTAAGTGGAAAAGTGACTCTTAAGATAGAAGGGATTATTATTATATATATTCTAGACAAAGTAAAAGCTAGAGAAGCTTCCAAGGAAGTTAAAATTTTTATAAAGGTGTTATTTAACCTTGAAGGAAAAGTAATTGTGTATAAGCTTCACAATCAAGAATTAATTATTGAGTTTCAATATATATATATATATAATTCTATCAAAAGAGTACAAGGAAAAGAACTTTTATACTTTATTATTAAGGAGTAATAGTAAGAGAAAAAGGGTATTTTGATTGAAAACATTTTTTTTATATACTTTATATAAAGGAAAAAGTAAACAAGGATAAAATAAAATAATAATAATAAAAAAAAGGTGAAAAGTCATCACTATTATCAAAAGTTATTAAGGGTGATTGGAAAAAATAATCCAAAGTTCAATCTAAGTTATAAAAATTATAAAAGGGACAATTCCAAAATGGAAGGAGGAAGATTCCCTCAGACTTATAAAAAATATGTAGATCCCTTATTAAAAGTTAATGGGATTATTCAAGGAAAGAATATCAACATCGTTATTTGCCCAACCGCTAAGAAAAATCACATTAATGTTGGCCTGGCAAACCAATTAATGGTTTTCGAGTCAAATATAATTGAAAATGACACGTGTCTTTCCAATGAGAAATATAACATTAAGAACCTACACCTGTCTATGGGCAATTACAAATTCATAGCTCAATTCAATGTCGTGTCAATCTATGGAGGCAATGTTGATATAATTCTAGGGTCAACTTGGGTAGATACATTAGGTACTTTTATGTTCAACACAAGAAGAAATTTTTTAACATTTTGTTATAAGAAGAAAACATTCACATTACAGGACACTACAATGAAGTCAATTTCAGAAGCTCCATCATCAGAAGACCTTAAGGACATATCAGAAGTGATCCTTCTAGATAACTAGAAGTCAATACAGAAGTTGCAAGACCGACAAGAAGAATGTGACAAAATCATCATTGAAAAAGACGAAGAGATTTCTCGCCTAAGAAGTCATAATCAGAAACTATTTGCAAAAATCATGAAGTCCAAGGAGAAGAAGTGGTGTTTTCAAAAGTTTGAACAAGAAAATCAATGTCTTAAAGAGAAACTAACCAAAAAAGAGGAAGAAAGCTCTTCCCTAAGGAACCTTAATCAGAAGTTACTAGAACAAATTAAAATATTAAAGGATGAAAGAAAGGAGAATCTAGAATCAAAAAATAAAGATGACAAGTCAGAAGATAAAGAAGAACTTTTACGATTAAGACGACATAATAAAGATTTATTAACTTAGGTTAAAAAGCTCAAGAACGATTGTTACACGTCAAAATTACTCAGCTGGATAAGTGTCGCATGTTCCTCTCAATTGTCATAAGTGTCGCATCTTCCTTACAACTTTCGCAAGTGTCGCAAGTTGGTCACAAGTGTCGCAAATGATGTTCGGACATACTGTCATGTCAATGACACTAAGGAGACACTTATAACATCTCATATACTTGATTTGAAGAAGGAGAACTGGTTTAC
>SNQJ01S0061707.1:41740-54060 GCA_010110895.2 Picea sitchensis | reverse complement strand
CAACGCTAATTAAAAGTTATCTAGAACTTTTTCTTTTCTAGGATCCTCCACCAACAGTAGACTCGGCTTAGTACTTTGGATTAGGGCTGTGAGCATAACTCTCCAAAGTTTGCAAAACAAATAGTAGCATCCTGAGTTAGGGATATCAAATCTAGTTATCGTATAAGTCTGCCTGGGATCCCCCTCTCACACAGGGGTTACGCACAAGGTCGCATCCGGGTAAGCTACGAGGACTAACCCTCCATGGTTTAACTAATTGTGGTGGTCAGATCGTATTATGGGGATCACTTTGAGGTAAATCCACAATTACTGCGTGGAAGCCTTTTAGTTGATTTTGGGCTCGATACCCTGCCCGTACGTTCGGATCGGACTGTCGACTGTTCTCGCCCAGGGGCTGACTGTGAATTGGTAACCTTAGTGGCCATAATCTTTAGGGTCTTACACAAGGTGACGGTGACGGGAAGTCTCACTGTACCTGGAATAAACATTGGTCAAACTCACTCGGGCTCCTTGCACCAAGGTGTAAGTTCGTTAAGCATGTCACCATTGTAACTGTTCCACCCTATCCCCACCCCTTCTGGACTTGATCACGTGACGTTGGATTTCATCACCAACTAGTACGGTCATCAAAAAAAGGTCCTGTTTGCTTGGTTGTGATTCTTAGATTTTTAGCGTGTGTTGTTTCTTTTCGTTAGTTGGCCATAGATTTCTTTTGCCAACTCTTTTCCGCCAACATCAATCCTCCACGCCACTCGCGGAGGCTACAGGGAATTCCTCCAGAAAATATGGAATAAAACACCCCTTTACCCCCTCATTCTATGGAAGAATCCCCTCAACAGAGAGAGGTTCACAATACTACAACTTCCCAGGAAGAAGTTCCCATTCCTTTGGAGAATTTTTGAATTATCTCAGAATCTCCGGAAGCTTACCACATTCCAGAGGGATACAAACGATAGATCCTTCACCTGAATTCCGCTGGAGAATTTGTTGTCATCAATCCTTCTTACATTCCAGCCGGGTCTTCTCAAAACCCTTTAGATAGTGACCCTTTTTGGACTACGGACATTGTTCAGAGCCCACCACGCTTGGTGCGAGATCTTTATGGAACAGGGGAAGGTGTCGATGCACCTTTTCCCTATACTGTACCCCCAAATCACTTCATTGGTACTACCACTTTTACAACCACACCAACTGTTATTCCGAACATACCGTCTGTTGGCCCAAGGTCTACTATTCCCCTCCAGATGGCCCATTCAACAATGGCCCCGCACATTCCAACTATCCCCGCTAATAACACGATAGTTAATCAAGCCCCGATTGGCACACCTGTAACACCAAGACCTACACTCCCTTTTGGATTTAGGGCACTGAACGCTTCCGCTACCACCACTACCCAAACCACTACCCAAATTGTACCAGGAAGTTCCATACCTATCTAATAACCCGGAGGGACTGGCCTTTGTGGTCCTAACCCGATCAGTGGCACCGGTCAGTCATTTACATCTGGCTCTCAGATCCTGGGAAATCTACCTCAAACTAGGGGGCATTCTCCCTCCGGAGGACAAATTCCATTCGGAGGGAACCCTAATGCTAGGGGGAATCCTCCCACCAGAGGAAAAATTCCATTCGGGGGGCACCCTCATGCTGGGGGGCACCCTCAATCTGGAGTACACCATCAACCACAAGGACAAAATGTGTCCGCCGCACCCAACCCGTGGAGCGTCCCTTTTCAAGGAAACCCACATGCCTCCACGGGACAAAATGTTCAAACTCCGCAACAACCCCCTTATGGACAAAGGCCAAACCCACCCTATAATCCACAAAACCCATCCAGTTATCCTCTACTCACACATACTTCTCAAAACATCTCAAATCCTATGTACCTTGGTCAAAACCAACCTCACATGAGAGGGCCCACAAGTTATAATTATCCACATAACCCAGTATTGGACCCCACTGGTGTCCCTCTGCCACACCAGCATTACCCATAGGTTAACTGACAACTACCTTTTCTAGCCACCCTAGACCTTCCAAACTTGTCTCGGTTAATGAATGATCCCATTTATCATTCCCCGGTTTGGCTAGTTATTCCAGCTAAACTTCCTTCTGATATCCCAAAATTCGACGGAAAGCCTGGAGAAGACCCAAACAATCACGTGATGACCTTCCATTTGTGGTGTTCATCCAACTCCCTCATGGACGATTCGATTCGTTTGTGTCTTTTCCAACGAACACTCATGGGTTCCGCAATGAAATGGTATATTGAATTACCACGCACATCCTTTCACGATTTCAACTCCCTTGCCATGTCCTTCCTCACACATTTCCAACTACCCATCCGATGCGAGACGGGAACTGAACTATTAACCTCCCTTCGTCAGACAACTTCCATACATATCTCCGATCATATCCATGAATGGAGATGACAACGAAGGCTAATCAAAGAGGTCATTCCTAACCAATTGTTAGCAGAGTGGTTCACGAAATCATTGTTACCCTAGATTTCTTGTGATGTTGCCATGGGTGGCGTAGTCACTGAGGAAGAAGCCATTGCCCGAGCTCAGTACTTAGACTTAGTCTATTCACAATCCGACACTCTATATGAGTTGATACCGAATGCTACCCATGCCAATAACAATCCCAAACCATCGACTGCTTCGCATGCGGATGGATTTATTGGCTCCGTCAAAACTCAATATACTACCCAGTCTACTGGAACAATCCAGCGGCCCACTTCCATGGTTGCTCCCAGTTCGACTGCATTCTCTTCTACCCCACCTCAAACTTAGGTCTCCGATGTGAATGCGGTCCAGTCAACCCCTTCACAACAACTTGGGGGCAAGAAGAAAGTGAGAAAAAAACCAAAGAAGAAGAACAACAACGAGCAACCCAAGACCTAACCGCAAACCCCTGCTGTCGGAAAACAACCACAACGAAAACAAAAATTCCCATGTCTCATTTGTGGTGACAATCACTACACTCGAGACTGCCCACATCACGATGAAGTGGCCAAACTTTTCAAAGGAAATTCACAACCCGTTGTGCTCACTCAACCTTTTCCGCATCAACAATCTTTGGTTGCACAAACCCCCATGCTGGGGGGCAGTTCCAACCAACCCCATGATGAGGCCTCGACAAGTGCCCACATTTACATGTTTAACGGAGTTAATCTAACAAATCGCTCTGTGACTTATGACACACCAGTTAAACCTGATAAGCCGAAGATCGCCAACTATTCTACATCAGACCCATTACCATCCTCCGTCAATCCTCCATCTGATAGCCCTCCATCCGGGCCACTCCAGATTGAGAAACCTTCTTTTGACTCCATCCTACACCCTCCTAAGAGCACCATCTAGAAATCTACATTCAATCCTAACTTATGGGCTGCCCAAAACTACAATATCGTAGAAGATTTGGCCCAAGCCTCGTGTGCCATGTCCGCTTTGGAAGTTCTACAACACTATCCCATCCAACGTAGAATGCTCTTAGCCGCTATTGGCACTTTCGATCCCGAGTCATCAAACTACCTCATGTTTAATCTGGATGATCATCAACTGCGACTCTCCCACCAGCTAGCTTTCCAAATCGATGTGGTTGTTCACAATCAACAAATCCATCGGACTATCCTGGATGAGGGAGCCTCCACCTGTGTCATGTCTCTCGCCTATTGGAAAGGCTTGAAATCACCTTCCCTTAACAAATCCGCTACCATGTTATGTGCCTTCGATGGACGAGGTTTTCATCCTCATGGATTATTACAATCCTTAGTCGTTCAGTTGGGTGGCAAAACTGTTACTGTTGATGTTGAGGTGGTCGATGCCCCCCTCGATTACAACCTACTACTTGGAATAAGTTGGTTCTATGCTATGACTACCTTCGCCTGGTTAGTGTTTCGATGTGTACAATTCCCCCATCAAGGCAAAATTGTTACCATCGATCAGCTCAATTTCTACACACCCGACGCTCACATCCCTGCTACCAACAACATTCCCTTTCTGGGAGACCACCCGGTTATGTATGAAAGCATTGATGTTGGCTTATTGAAATATTCTAGCCTCATGGGTACCTTCCCTACACCACTTCCACCTACCGCACATCATATTTCCGCCGTCAATATGATTTCAACTATGCCTTATCAATCCTTGGAATCATCCAACCCTTGGGTTGTGCCTAGTCCTTTGGAATTCGATGTGCTTGGGGACACAATGCCACTGAGCCCAACCGAAGCTGCATATGTAGCTATCCAATCTGCCTCTCCCTCATTGAACACTTCACATTCATTAGCACTTGATACTTATTTGGTACCCTCATGGTTAGATTCCCTATCATCCTTCGTTGATTACATTTCCCAAATTTTTCCTTCGGACGAATCTATCATGGAAATGCTCAGCATTGATGATCTGCACTGGGATGACAACCACCATCGATCCTCTTTCTTCCACCTTTGGAAGAAATCCAAGACATATGATCTGTCTTCCCCCATGATGTTACCGAAGCTCCGCAATCTCCTATACTCACACAAGATACTCTCTCTGAGGGGAACATGGGTAACATCTCTACTATGGTCATGATTGACATTTCAATCAAAGAAGGTATCGTGGAAAACATCAACCTTGGTGCTAATTGCACACTCGACAAAGTGGTTTCTTACACCGCTTTATTCAAGGAATTCCATGATGTCTTCGCATGGAGTTACGAGAAAATTCCAGGGATCGACCCTTCGATCGTCGTACACGAAATCAAAACTTACCCTGACGCAAAACCGGTTCGGCAAAATCTTTTCCCAGTTCATCCCAAGAAAATCACAGCTATAAAGGCAGAAGTTGAAAAACTTCTAAAATCTGGCTTCATCTATCCCGTCCCTTTAACAGAATGGGTCTCCAACCTTGTTCCGATTTCTAAGAAACAAGGGACCATCCGTGTTTGTGTTGACTATTGAGTCCTCAACAAAGCCTGTCCCAAGGACAATTACCCTACGCCCTTCATCGATCAAATCATAGATAATTGCGCAAGAAGTGTAATCTTTTCTTTCATGGATGGCTTTTCTAGATATAACCAGATTGAAATCTTGCCTACAGATCAACACAAGACAACCTTCATCTGCCCTTGGGGAACTTTCGCCTACCAAAAGCTACCTTTTGGCCTTAAAAATGCCAGAGCCACTTTCCAGTGAGCCATGTCGTACGCTTTTCATGACATCAAACATATAGCAGAACCGTATCTCGACGATTTACCTGCACATTCGTTAAATCGATCCTATCACATTGATCATTTACGCGCGATTTTTCTGCGATGTAGGTTCTACCGTATTCGTTTGAACCCACACAAATGCATTTTTGCTGTCGAATCTAGTCGAATCCTCGGTTTCATTGTCTCCAAAGATGGGATCAGGGTGGATCCCTTAAAGATCAAGGCCATCTTAGCCTTACCTCCACCTACCAATTTAACCCAACTCCAAAGTTTGCAAGGCAAAGAAAACTTTCTTCACCATTTCATCTGCAATTATGCCGAGATCACTAAAGGATTTATGCGATTACTGCAAAATAACATCCCTTTCATCTAGGATGACGCAGCTCAATGGTCATTTGACACTCTCTAGCATGCTTTGACCCATGCACCTTTGTTACATCCCCCTAAATATACAAAGGATTATATCCTTTACTTGGCCGCTTCTACTTCCACCATCTCAATGGTGTTAGTCCAAGAAGACTCCAACGGAGAAGAACATGTGATTTATTATCTGAGCAAGAGTTTATCTGGACCCGAACTGAGATATTCGCATGTTGAGAAACTAGCTCTGGTAGCCGTCATCGTTGTCCAAAGGTTCCGCCACTACATCTTATTACGCACCACCACGGTAATCGTAGACTCCAATCCCATGTACCACATCCTGACACGTCAAGTACTTGGGGGAAAATAATAAAAATGGATCGTTATTCTTCAAGAATTCGATCTTGAGTTTACGAAGGCTAAAGCCAAAAAATCCCTGGTGTTTGTCGAGCTTATCTGTGCTCTCCCTCATGTCGATGAAAACATCGAACCTAGAGATTCTCTCCCCGATGAATCTCTCTTCCTCATCATCACCTCTGATCCTTAGTATGGAGACATTCTCCTCTACCTTCAAACACAACATTTTCAGCTCAACATCTCTCGCGAAGAGCGTCGATGCATTCTTCACCACTCTCGTTGTTATATCATCCTCGGCGACACTTTGTATCGCCGTGGTATCAACACCATCCTTTGGCGATGTCTGATTCACGAGGAGGCTGAACGTGTTTTGAATGATTGTCACCTTGGCACCTGTGGCGGTCACCTTTCTGGAATGGCCACAGCCCAAAAAATCCTATGTGCTGGCTACTTTTGGCCCTCGATTTTCAAAGATTGTATCGAGGCTGTCAAGAAATGCCCACCCTACCAAATCTTTAACAAGAAGGCATGCACCCACCCTATGACGCTGCACCCTATTATCGCCATCGGCCCCTTTGCCAAATGGGACATCGATTTCATGCAGTGTAAGCCTACCTCATCTGGGGGGCACGGTTACATCATCGTCGTCGTTGACTACTTCACCAAATGGGCTGAGGCTATGCCTACCTTCCTGAATGATGGCCATATGGTAGCTCTATTCCTCTTCAACCACATCATAACTCGTTTTGGTGTACCACGTGCCATTGTCACTGACCATGGTGCACACTTTAAAAACCAGATGATGAGCGAGTTACATGTCAAATTGGGTTTTTGCCATGAAAACACATCCCCTTACTACCCTCAAGTGAATGGACAAGTTGAGGCTATCAACAAATTCCTAAAAACCATGATCCAACACATGGTAGGGAAAAACAAAACATCGTGGCATCTACAACTGTTCTCCACTCTCTGGGCCTATCGTACCTCTGTGAAAACTTCAACTGGATTCACTCCTTTCCAGTTGGTCTATGGCATTGAAGTCGTTTTACCGATCGAGTGTTAGATTCCATCACTCAAACTAAAAGTAGAACTCATGCCTCACAATTCTGCTGAAGAAGAACGATTTTTGTATCTATCCAAACTGGACGAAACGTGTCGCGATGCTGCTCTCGCCAATGAGGCACATCAAAAACAAATTAAAAGTCAATATGACAAATCTATCCACCCCCGAACTTTCGCAGAAGGAGACTTAGTCCTTGATTATGACCAAGATCATGATAAATTGGGGATAGGAAAGTTAGAACCCATGTGGCACGGTCCCTACATCGTGAAGCATGTCCTACATAAAGGTTCCTATGAATTAGTTGATCATGATGGAATTTCCCTAGGAGAGCCCCGAAACGGGCTTTACCTTAAGAAGTACTATGCCTAGATCACCTAGCATTTGTACTTTGTACATTTTTGTATTTAGTTTTGGTGTGTCTATTTTTTTCGTGTGCCCGAGTCTTTACCATTGCCACTCATGACTGTGCTTGTGTTTTCATGTGCAGATGACATCTTCCTTTCCTATCATTTTTGGGTTTGTGGATGGCGCTAGCTGACATACCCGGAACATTGCTTCAGCAACTTGGGTTATTTACCAATTTGACCAGGTGGTGAGTTTAGGAGGCATCTGTTTAGGACTAGCAACCAACAATATGGCAGAATATCATGCTATCATTGGACTATTTCCCCAAGCTTCTTCTCTAGGTATCTCTCGCATCATTATTTACTTAGACTCCCAACTGGTGGTTTTTCAACTCAATCGCATCTACGTTATCCATAGTCCTATCCTGCTACGCCTACACTTGCAAGTTCGCCACCTCGAACGAATGTTCGATTACATCGAATATAGACACATTCCAAGAGAACTTAATAGTGTTTCAGATTCATTAGCTAATTATATCATGGATCGATATCTTGCCCACATGTAAGATTCAAGGAAAGAAAAACTGTACATTACATATAAATTAAAACACATCACAGACATCATCATGTACAAATCATTGGCATCATAAAAACTTGAAACTGTATATATATATATGGCGTGACTGAAATGTTTGTATTACATCAAAAAGTGTGTAGAAGAGAAAAATATTAGGTCTGTTCACCCATACAACGTCGCCTGACAAGGCATACAAAAAACATGATCATGGGAGAGACTCTAATCTCCCCGCACTACATTGTGTTGTGAGTAACACACTACCGCATGCACTACGTGCCTCAACAAAGAATTGATATTCTCTGGTAATCCTACAGTGTGCCTTTGTAGATGTAAAGGCACTTCCCCCCTCCGCAGAGGAGGGATACCCATCGTAAGGCCTTGGAGGTTCCTCTCAACCTCCCGAAGACCTACTGCTAGTACTGTCGGATCTGTTGCGACTGGGGTGCCTCCATGACACCCTAGTACTGGTATATCAGCCAAGCGCACTGCTCCCTTGTATGCATGTTGGAAACAAAACATCTGTTAAAACTCTTTTACATACCCAAAAAAAATATATACAAAACCTAGACAAGGTATGGCTTAGTCTCTTACTTGACTCGTCCCAGTCTTCCCCCGTGGGAAAAATCAAGTCCATTCTCCCACAAAAGTCTACATCAACATAATGGAATTCCTCTATCCAGAGGTACTGCCGTCTCAACCAGGCAAAGAAATCACCAGTGAAATGGAGCTCTGACTCCGAAACTAGCCTCGGAGATAGACTAGTCCACCTCTCCATCCTAGGTTCATCCACTGGTCATACTGCCAGTGCTATTTGAGGCTACATCTGAGGGATGCGCTCTAGAAAAAATGAGACCAAAAATGAGCCATAGCCAAACTGCTTCTGACCAGTCCTGCACTGTGAGATCTGTTCCTTCACATTCTGAAGGAACGCTGCACTCCAGTTGAACAGTGTTGGTTCCAAACACTGAACACCATAGGCCACCTGCAATCTCGATGCCAGATGAGTGCTAGTGCTGCCTGTCACGCTTGTGATAGAGAATAGTATAGACCAGAGGGGCAAATCTCGAATATCGTTGATAGGGATCCTACCCCCTACTAGCCTTGCTCCTGAGATGCAGTGGCATGCCAGATACACATCCACTTGTTCAAGAAATTCCCTTTGCCCAGTGAAAGATATGGGGACCCCTTTTTTTGAGAGGCTGATCAAAAAGTACACGTCTTCTAACTCAATGGTTAGAAGTTGTGCGCTGATACGGAATCCTTGTTTCGCAACATCCCAGAGGCCAATCATATGCTCAAGCAATAACATCTCTCTCTTCATTTTTTGCAACTTGAAGATCTTGAACAAGCCACAAGATCGCAAAGAAGCCCGCGTACGAGGACTCTGTAGAGTGGCTAAATCATCCATCTCATGTTCCCTCTCTTTCCATTGAATCATGATTGCCGAAGTTACCTACAAAACAAAAAAATCAAGAATTTCGTTATTCCCACGTTTTTGACAATTTCAGTGATTTTCAAAAGCATTTTAAAACACAAAACAAGATGCCTACATCATCTAAAATAAACCACTCACTCTTTTTAACCACCACGCCCTTTAACATTTGTTAAATAATGATAAAAACGTTTAAAAATGTAAAACGACTTTGGGGGCTACGTGGGCATTTGGGGAGATTTTTTATGAGTCCTTTTACTAAGAATGACCTGTCTGATTGATTGCAAGGGTGTAGACATCCTAACCACCCTTCTCTAAAGCATTTTTTGTAAAAGAATCCCCCTATTTTACTAATTTCTAAAAGAGGTCGATTTGGTTCCAAGAGGGGCAAGTTAGGGCTTTGTGTTTTAAAATAAATAATGCTATGAAAATGGATCTAAAACCATGCAATTGAAAGAGCAAGGGATGGACACCTACCTGGTTCGAACGGTGAGAAAAATGATCAATCATAGCTCCGGCAGCGAGAAAAACAAGATTTGCTTCAAAATGAGATTCTCCACTACTCCAAAAATTCTTGCAAAATGAAATGGTAAATGAATTTTCAAATCAATTGTTATTTATAAAATTTCATTTTTTATAAGGTATGGTCATTTTTGGGTTTCTCTAATGTTGTGATGGCTTCACTAAACTCTGGTTTGTAGCTTTGGCATCGCAGGTCTCCTGGCAGCCCTGATGGATTATTCACCTTGTCGCACTTACGAGCATAGTCTTAGTTCATTCTCGAGCTTGACAATATGAGAATGTAACCGGGTAAACTTTTATCTCTTTTTTGGACCCATATGGATACAAACACATGAAAAAGGAACCCCCCTGGAGTCTCCTTTAAACCCTTTTCAGACTCTCTAAATATGAAAACATTGTCGAGTGATCTTGCTTCCTTTCCCACTCGTTAAAAGGTCAGAAAGGGCGTCTTTTGAGTGATAGTTTAACCCTTTTTCGGTCTCATTGGACTACTATACGAAAAAGGAACTAAGAGAGTTCTCCTTTAAGTGTTTTTCCAAACTCTATAATCCCGAAAAACCTTCGAGTTTTCTATCTTTAGACTCATCAAAGCACACATCTACAAACCCATATGGGAATGAACCCTTACTTCTTCCGGTTTGTTAAACAAAGGAAGAGGAACTTACTGAAGGTGAGTTATATCGAGCATGTGTTATCCTCCTCGAGCTCATTAAATCAAAAAGAGGTACTCATCTATCTGGATGGGGAAAAAAATTGAAAGGAGCAAGCCAAGCAGTCTCTTGAGAACATCATCCAACACTTCTTAGAGTCGCCCTTGAACACGACACTTTTTCATTTGCATATATCATAATCCACTGAACCTCTGCACTGAGCCAATACTTCGAGTTCATTTTTCTCCTTTGGGTCACTCGACGCAAGTCACA
Organism: Picea sitchensis; assembly: GCA_010110895.2. Classification (NCBI taxonomy): domain Eukaryota; kingdom Viridiplantae; phylum Streptophyta; class Pinopsida; order Pinales; family Pinaceae; genus Picea; species Picea sitchensis. The sequence goes on along the minus strand of SNQJ01S0061707.1, from coordinate 43,289 downwards.
GTATTCATTGCATAGTTTTGGTCCATGTCATGTTTTGTTGTTGTGCCTCAGTGTTCAAGGGAAGTATCCGCCTCGAGAGTCAACCATCCCAAGTATCTTGCCTCAAAACCTATGTCGGTCCATGTCCATTCGATCTGCCAATCACATCTCCATGTCCGTTTCGTGTCATTGATGGGGGATACATCAAGGCCCTCCTTCGACGAGTCTATTCCTGTCGACTCCAACATATTATCCGAGAATTAGTCTTAGAAACCAGTTAGTACTTTGGGACATGCATGCCTCAATGGAAGGCCTCCTCACATTCAACAGTAGTTTTACATCATTGACCTCTGATCGAATGATTCCACGGGTGTTCGACTTCAGCTCATCTATTCAAATTCGCTGGAATGTACTAGGGTACCTTGGGAATCATTGACATTAATGGTGATCTCCCTCGCACTTGTTAACGGTTCACACCATTGACCGATAATCAAGTGGTTTCTGCCATGTTCAACATCAAGACATCTATTCGCATGGTCAGATTCGTGCCATATTGGGATTGGTAAGAAGACCCTGGGTTGAGCGATCATGTTGATATATGCTTCGCCCAGGCTACGAAGGAATTTCTATTGAACAAAGAACACATACACTGTTACATAGATCCACTTTGTATTGGTCGTGGCTATGTCTTGTCATCTCGTAGATCCACTGTGTATTCTTCGTGGCTACGATCATCCAAGTCATCAGAGTATAGATCCACATTGTATCTTCACTGGCTATACCTTTTTATCAATACAATTATGGATCTGCAGTGTATTTTATGGCGGCCATATCCTGCTGAGTCTTGATCACCCAAGCATAGGTATGCCTGCCTTAGGTTTTGAAATATGTCATGATACTTGTTGGATGTTTGTGTGTAGATTTTGTCAGGTTCTCTAAGTCTATACCCTTGCTTGGACATCTACAAAGTATTTCAGTTATCAGTTGGTATCTTCTAACTTCATACTTTGGGGGGCATTCTGTTACACGTCAAAATTACTCAACTGGATAAGTGTCGCATGTTCCTCTCAATTTTCGTAAGTGTCGCATCTTCCTTACAACTTTCACAAGTGTCGCAAGTTGGTCACAAGTGTCGCAAATGATGTTCAGACATACTGTCATGTCAACGACACTAAGGAGACACTTATAACATCTCATATGCTTTATTTGAAGAAGGAGAACTAGTTTACTGAAGTCAAATAACTCTTGACACCTTAAGAGAGCCCTGAAACAAAGGTTTTGAGGAGGAGCACTCCCCTATTTCATCCCTAGAAGCGTTGGCGCTCCCCTACAAGGCTTCAGGGAGCATTATAACACTCCCCATCCCCCTTTGAAGGAGCACTGCTCATCTTGAAGGCGCTGGAACTCCCCTAAAGCTTACCAGGGAGCACTACAGTGCTTTGATGCCCCTTCTAAGGGAGCGCTGCCTAATTTGAGGCAGTAGTTGGCCCGTTGAGGAGAATAAGGGGAGGATATTTCGAGATTAGGAGGCAGTTGTGTTCGAATTCTTGGTTTCATCAAGAGATCCCTG
>SNQJ01S0061707.1:26228-38426 GCA_010110895.2 Picea sitchensis | reverse complement strand
TTTCAATAATCAAGAAGCAGTTTCAAGAATCAAGAAGTGGTTTTGTCATGGAAGGAGATCCATAAATAAGTCACGATAAATATTATCTCATTGTTTATCAAGAAATAAAGAGAGGAAGAGTATCTTAATATCAAATTTTAGAGATCATCCCAGCTACAAGAACAAGGAAATATTATGAGATGGAAGACACTAAGCTTATAGGGATTCAAATGACTTCTTCTAGTATCAGTATGTAAATCCCATCTTTCTTCTCCTCCATTTCTCCTTGAGATCAATCTTTTCCATTCTAAAATGTACTTTGTAAGATTTATCATTAAAAGATCTCAGCGACACTTTGGCACCAAATATGTTGTAAATGTGTTTGGTTTCATGTATGAATGAGGTTGATTTCATTTTTTGACCAATATTTTTCATTTCTTCTTTGGAACACTCATATATATGCATAGTTTCTAATATGTTTATTGTTTCTAATAATAAGTTGTATGAAGTACATACCCTAAACAAACTCAAAGTACATAATTGTTTACACCGTTGAATTCCTTACTCCTTTGCATGTTTTCTTCATAAAGAATCCTTAAAATATTTATTTTTAATGAATAACTTGTATGAATATACTCCTTTCACACATCTATTCAACCTTTTTTGCCTAATTATTCTGATATACACAAGAGACATTTTCCCTATATGTTGAATGTTTATCTAATCATCCTGTCTAGAATGTATACGAACAATGAAGAATTATTGAGTATATTAACGCCCTTGATTGAGCAAGGTATCTTAAAAACCCAATTCGAGTTTTAGATCCAAGGATCATTACCATTGTTCCTATGACAACCAAGAACATGTCGAGGACTAACAATGACCATAAAAGAAAATCATGTCGACTTTTGGAAATTGATACCAAAAATTGTGATAATGAAAGGGTCGGTGATGGGAATACTTGAAGAGTGTGTGACTATCTAGCTCTTTGTATAATATGGATTCCTCCTTGATTTGATGTATGTGTGGATTTGGAATTTTCATATCCATGTTTGTACATATGGATCCCATCATGTTTAGGAGCCCTTGATCTTGGTTGTCAACCTTTATGAAAATATCTTTGAATGAATACTAAAGGATAAAAACATTGGCATCAAGTTTTGGGTGCTTGGTGTGTAGGTCTTCAGGTTGGTTCAGAGTAGATTCCATGCTATGAGTATAGACCATGAGACCACATAAGATAGCATCTTGAAATATTAACCCTGAATTATATCACAAAAGCCATTGGCTCAGGAGGAGTATTTGGAGATACACCACTAATAATATATTGTCAGTTCAATAAAAAATAGTCACTCAAGAGGTATACAAACACAATTAGTACAATGTAAGGAATATTTTGAGATAGATCTCAAAAAATGGTTCTATTAGCACCTAGACTAATTTTTTTTGGAGTACTACTCCTATGGGAGTATTACTCTCGACTTATTGTTATTGTGGTGACATAAACTCCAAATCCCTTATGGATTCAAAGGTGTAGGAGTTTTACTCGCTCACTATGGAATATAGGTTTTGGAAAGTCCAAAAGACGAAGGAGTATCAAGTATTATATCTCTCTAATATACTTGTGGGGTCTGAAAATAATGCTTAGCCCAATATATTAGGTCACTAACTAAGGAAGCTTGATTGTGCCCTTAGTTGTATTACCTAGATACCCATGTACTAGAGAACGATCTCCCCAAATATTGTTATTGTTGTACTATATCAGCAAGATGGTTGATCGATTTATCTAGATTTTGTTTCAAGTGTACCTAGGGCATGTTTGATATACCCAAAGGTACATGGAACTGATATTCTATATACAAGGGTTGTCTGTTGTGATAACACTCAAAGGGGTGCCAACATGGATTTCAAGTGTTTCCAACAAAGTGACTCAGGTTGTATTTCCAACATGTATTCTTCCCCAACCAAGTTTTTACCCACTAAATGGTAGATATCTATTTTATTTAAATACCCCTAAATACATCTCTAGCCCCCAAACAATTATACTAAAATTATGAGGTGTGATGGCTCATGAGAGAGCTCTGATACAATTTGCAATTTCCTGTAAATCTTAAACTTGAAACAAAAAATAGGTATATAGAGTTAATAAGTGCAGAAAACTAGATAAAAGAGACAATTAGATCAAACATGCAAATTAAACCCTTTTATTAATTATATTTAGAAGAAACAAAGAAATTATCAATTTCATATTAAGGTGGAGGGACCTTTCATTGAGAAAATATCCAAATAAAACAACAGTTGAAAAAAAATTCCATAGCCTCCTATTTGTTTAAATAGATACTTAAAGAGAAAAACCCTAATTACTTATTGTTTGATCATTAATGAGTACCAACTACGTACATGGCTTTATTTAATAAATAGGACCGTTTTACATTAAACACTTATCCACTAGAATCTAATAGGCCTTATTCAAAGAATATGGTCTTATACATTAATTAACTAACTCTTGGGCAGCCTAAAACAGGGAGGTCATGGTAAGACCCTAACACTAAACCCACCCACTATTTCAATGAAAAAAAGTAGTTTGTCATTGATTGAAGTAAATAATGCAATGATGGTGAGGAAGGTTATGTGTGCGTGATATTATATATTTAAGTTTTCAATGGGGCAGTGGAGTCAAGTTAACGATGATGGTGAGGAAGGTTATGTGGGCATGATCGTATCTGCAGTAACCGTGGATATTTGAATGCCATTAGTGAAATAAAGTGATATTGTGTAATAGAGTAATATTTTCATGGTTTTTTTTTTAGGATTTCGACCATGTAAATTTGGACAAAATGGCTATTTTTTATCGTTTAAATTGCATTTCAATTATGTTTAGATCTTTCATCTTGATGAATAATGATTTGTTTGAAGTTATTATATGGAGAAATGTCCAAGGATCCTTATGATATTTTCAATGAGATTGTATCAAATAGTCTTATTGCAAGACATTAAAATATTGCATATCTCATAATAAATTGTCCTATTGCACAGATCATGTTTGGTATTATTGTATTTGTATTTTGAATCTTGTCATTAAATCTACATGCATTTTGATCTTCAACTATGACATTGTAGACAAAACATAGGCGATTACTTTTACTTTAGATGATGAAATCTAATTTTTAATCAGTTATGTATAATTTTAAATCATAATTTATGAAAAAATATTAACTTTTATCACATACTCTGACATTCCATTGATTATGTATGGAGATTTTACCACATAATATGTTTAGTATCACCATGGTTTGAGATAATGGTTATGATATTTTCAATGTACCACCTACATTAAATGTCAAGGAGATGGATAAAAGGCCAATCTATCCAATGAAAATTTGTCAAAAAGAGAAGTGCTACATATATTTTTAAATTTACCTCCCGTTAGTGTTGCTCCAATGCCAACACCTTCTAAACTTTTGTAAGACTGACTAGATTTTCCTGGCCATGTGCTCTCCCTCTCTAGTTTTATGTTTCTTGATGATAAAATAGTTCTCTGGTTTTATGTGTTAAGTTCTTTGGTACTTGGATGATACATTTACAACACATTAAAAAAAAACTTGGAGCTTCACTAATGCATGATTCAGTAAACTCTGCCTTCCCTTGCTTGTATGGCGGATATATCTTGGCTCAACAATGGAGGAGAAATTCAAGAACAAATAGGAGTAATAATAGAATTGAGTCTAACAAGAGATTTTCTTCTTATAACACACACTTGAGGAGCATAGTGGAATCATATTCTTCTATGCATGCTTGCAAATTGATTCCACCTATGTTGAGATCTAAAAAATAATCTATCAAGAGTGAAGATGTTACTTCTTAAACCCTTTAATATATAATATTAGGTTGCAAATTTATATCCTCTCACTACTTATGATTGGATATTGAAACTCATCCCTGATCGGTTGAGCTATAGAGATAAACATTTCATAGTTATACAAAGTTTTGAACAAAACTTCAACTTATTTGCAAAGATTAAAATCTCAGCTTCTAGTTGAACTATGTCAAATGCCCTTGGATTTAAAGATTTGAATTAAAGAGTGGAAAAACCCATTGTTCAATAGGCACTAGAAGGACCAACTAAAGAAGCACTAGTTCGATGGTTCCATTGAGATTGAGTGCAAAGGTTATAATCTCAACTTCAAGCTGAACTATGTCAAATTCCCTTAAGGATTGGATTTAAAGATTTGAGTTCATGAGTGGAATAACCCTTCGTTCAACATGCACTAAAAGAAGTAACGAAAAAAACAGTAGTTCAATTTTCCATTGAGAAATAGTAGAATGAAGAAGCAATCATGAAATAAGCCCATAGTGGGAATGAATCTGTATTGTCACACCGTTGTTTTGTGTAGATAGGCCCATAGTGGGAATTAATCTACATTCTTAGGTTAGGTTTTTTTACGTATTGGAATACCATTTTTTATGTGTGGATAGTTTATTAGAATATATAGTTGCATGAGTAGCTTTGATTATGTATTCTCTCTTTTGACAAAATAAGAATTTTGGTTTTATCTTATACAAGTTTTTAGAAATTTTAAATTCAACTTGTGAAGAGTTCCACATGTAATAACTTGTTAGTCATCCATAAAGGGGTAGACTTCCACTCTTGCTAGATGCCTCTGGGTTTTGAGTAGTTAACATGTTTCCTTATGTCTAAGAAAGAAAAGCTCTTAGCCAAGTGGAAATTTAAAGTCTTACCATGGGATCAAAAACAATTTTAGCCAATTACTAGTATCTACTAGATACTCAATATATCATCTAATCATGGCTATGACTACCATAAAAAATATTAACAACAAAAATTTATTTAAATGTCGACAATAAGAAAATTATTTCAAGATGCATCTTAAGTATTGTATATCAACTATATAGAGAGAGAAATAGATGGAGTAATTGAAAGAAAAAAAANTGGCTATGACTACCATAAAAAATATTAACAACAAAAATTTATTTAAATGTCGACAATAAGAAAATTATTTCAAGATGCATCTTAAGTATTGTATATCAACTATATAGAGAGAGAAATAGATGGAGTAATTGAAAGAAAAAAAATTATTCCTTCAATTGACATGTGGCATTTAAAAAAATATTAATAATAAAAAATTAGTTTCAATGTGGCGATAAATAAAATATTTTTATGTCCACCTATTTTAATATTATATATATAGAAAGTTGACATTTAAAAATATTTTAACATCCACCTTCAGTAATAAGTGTTTATCAACTTTATATACAGAGAGTAATTGAAAGTAAAAAAATTCTTATTTTGCATATAGATTCTTTCTACTTCTCCATGAGAGATATTCCTTGTATGCATGCTTAATGCATATAGGTGCTTTCTACTTCTTCATTTTGTGCTCAAAATGGAGTTGAGATGTGGTAGGTACACCCACACACACATATTGGTATTCCATATGAATGAAATGAGATTTAAAAACATTATTAAAAGTTAATATATATATATAATTTAAAATTTTACTCCCGATAATAGAACTACAACGGGAGTTTATAGAAATGGGCAAATAGGAGAATTATAATTACTCTTGTGCTTCAAGTAAATTGGTGGAATTTTAGTTATGATGGCTTAGGTTTGACTTTCAACAATAAAGTGTTTGCACTCCCTGATAATCTCGAGGACAATTTACAAGTTNTATAGAAATGGGCAAATAGGAGAATTATAATTACTCTTGTGCTTCAAGTAAATTGGTGGAATTTTAGTTATGATGGCTTAGGTTTGACTTTCAACAATAAAGTGTTTGCACTCCCTGATAATCTCGAGGACAATTTACAAGTTACAAGATATTTGTGATTGTTTAAGCTCAAAAATGTGGTCGGTGTAGACAATGAGATAAATTAAAATACATTGTGAGGCATTTACATATTATTCACAAATTAGAAATATTAGTTTCATTTAAAGAAGTGAGGTGCTCTTCCAACCATTGGTGAAGAGATGTCATGCCTAAACACTAATCAAATAAAAAAAATGCATGCAATATTTATAATGTTTTTTTAATTTATATTTTTAGTATTTTTAATTTCCATGTTATTTAAAAACAAATGGTATTTTTAATTTGGTTTTGTTTAGAAAAAGGTTTGTATTCGAGTTTTTTTTTTATCTCTCTTAACATATAATATATCATTGATTAAAATTGATTAAAATTTGATTTTTTTTTTTGTTTCTCTTAACATATAATATATGAAAATTAATTAAAATTTAAGTCTTTTTTTGTTTCTCTTAACATATAATATATTATTGATTAAAATTAATTAAATTTAGTTTATATGGTTGAGAGGAGTTTTATTCTCCTCATCTAAATTCAATTTTTACAAGTAAGAAATTAAACTTTAAAAATATATTATTATAACAACTTTGAATAGTGCTATTAATATGTCTTTATTACCTATATAATAATGATGCTATTGATTTTATTACTAAAATTGATATTGTGACTCTATTTAAATGCTTTGAATTCATGTTATCTATCTATTGACAACCTTTATTATAAAATATGTGACTCACCCTTTATTCACTGATTCTATTACTAAAATTGACTCTATTTAAAGACTTTGAATTCATGTTATCTCTCTATTCACAACCTTTATTATGAAATATGTGACTCACCCTTTATTCACAACCTTTATTATGAAATATGTGACTCACCCTTTATGAGGAGATATGTAAAAAGATTCACCACGAAATATGTGACTCACATATGTAAAAAGGGAAAAAATATACTAAAGGAAGGAGGGTGACAATTGAAACGAATTGTTTTTCAAAAAAAATATTAAATGGACAATGTTATAAGTAAGAGCCTTAATAAACTTTAAGTAGCACGGTAACCCACCCAAGTAAAATTAGATTGTAAAAAATATTAAATGGAGAATGTTATAAGTAAAAGCCTCAATAAAATTTAAGTAGCACAGTAAGCCACCCAAGTAAAAGTGGATTGTAATTAGTTGTTAATGTAGTTTTATGGTAGTTTTTACAAAAATATATATAATTTTTTTTTAAGTAGTAGGAAATAACCTAAGAGTAAGAGGAAATAGATGTTCTTAACCATTAGGCCCACTCAAGCTATACAAAATATATATCACTCTTATTCCTTGAAAAAAATTCACTCCTAATTCATGTAGGTTGCATTACTTGGTAACATGTGTAAATATGGAATTGGTAGGTCCTTATAGGGACATATTGTTTTAATGTTGGTGTATTAAATTATCTATACTAGGCATTAATAAATGGATTTTTCAAACTCAACTTTGAATTTTTGGTAAAATATTTGGTGACATCTTGCCTTGTTTTTCTGAGTGTTGGACATGACAACATGTTTTCATCTAGATTATACCTAGTTTTCTATTGACTAGTTTTTGAAATTGTTTTATTGACATTTGATATGTCAATTTAGCGATTGTTTGACAATGTGTTCCTTAAAAATGAAGGGACTGATAATGAGTTATGTTTTTAGACCTGAATGTACTGATTATTAAACTTTTGTTTATGAAAAATGAAATATGTTGCAACAATATAAACACTCTATTAAAGTATGACTAGTTTTGAATTTAACGGACCAATATTATAATTACTACATTTTTTTAATTTTAACCAATCTGAAAAAAGTTGCATATTTTAAACACATTTAGTGAGACTCCATGTATGTGCCTTAATTTTGATTTAAAAGTAAAATCTAAAAATATCCCTTTTAAGAGAACAATGAAACATTCTGCAGTGTAAATTTTCCATAATTGTGTATCAACTTTATATAGAGAGACTAATTGAAAACAAAAAATTCTTATTTTTCATATAGGTGCTTTCTACTTCTCCATGTGAGAGAGATTCCTTAAATGCATGCTTAATATGGAGTTAATATGATGGGTTGAATATGAGGGATATGTGCAACTCATTTTGTGCTTAACCTGGAGTTGACATGTGGCACACACACGCACATGCACACACACATATTCTTATTCCATATGAGGGAGATGTGTAATTCCTTCAATGTTGCCCCCCTCAAACACATATAACAATTGAAAGTAAAAAACATTTTATGGTTAAAACATTTGAATGGTGGGTTGAGTATGAGGGAAATGTGCAATTCCTTTCATGATCAACATGTAGTTGATATGTGGCATGGCACACACAATACACACAAATATATATATATATATATTGTGAGTATGAGGGAGATGTGCAATTCCTTTCATGATCAACATGGAGTTAATATGTGCAATAAGTCTCACTATGAAAGGGTGAGGTAAAGAACAAAAATGAGCATACTTGGATAGGTGATCAACCACCACCATGATGACCAATTTGTTCCTAGCTTTAGGAAGGCCCACTATAAAATCCATGGAGATGTCTATCCACATTGAAGCTAGAATGGGTAGCGGTTGTAGAACCCCTGACAAATTGACAATTTCACCTTTATTACATTGGTACACCTCACATTCAGTAACAAATTAAAGTATATCCTTCTTCATGCCTGGCCAAAAAAAAGAACAACAGGCACGAGCATAGGTATTTTGGAAGCCCAAGTGACTTGCATTGGTTGAGGAGTGAAACTCTGTTAAGATCCACAGCTTGAGTGTTTAAGAGGGTGCTAGAACTAGGAGATCCTTATATCATAGAGTATTGTCTTGCTAGATGTATCCAATGGGAGGATTAGGGTCCTCCTGAAGACACTAAATCATCATGGAGATATTCAGGTGTGTGAGCCACTCCTGGCATACATCCTCGATCCAATTAAGGATTGGTAAGGATAATGCAAAGAGGGCGCCATCCTCCTCATTTTGTTATTAAAAAGCATCAACCACTATATTTTCTTTACCTTTTTTATATATGATTTCATAGTCATAAACCAACATTTTAGTTAGCCACTTGTTTTTTTCAAGGGATGATAACCTATGCTCCAAAAAATACTTCAGACTATGGTGATATGTTTTGATCTGAAAATGATGTCCGGAAAGGTAGGGCCTCCATGTGTGCACAAAATGTAGAATGGCCAACATGTATTTTTCATAAGTGGATCTACCGCGGTTGTGACCACTCAAATATTGGCTAGTAAAGGCTAGAGGTCGACCCTCTTGGGTGAGGATTGTGCCTATACCAGTTTGTGAAGCATTTGATTCCACCACAAAAATTTTGTTGAATTCAGGCACTACTGAGAAAATAGTAGTGAACATGGCTCTCTATAACTCAATGAAGGATTGCTCCACCTTCGTTTTCCAATGAAATGCATTCTTCTTGAGAAGGTCGGTCAAGGGAATAGAAATTTCTCCATAATGGTGGAAAAAATTCCGGTAATATCCTGTGAGACCAAGAAAACCTCATAGGCACTTTAAGGTCGTGGGTTGCAGCCACTCTTGCATAGCTTGTATCTTTTGGGGGTCCAATTTTAAGTTGTCATGACTCACAATGTGTCCCAAGTACTCCACTTCACTATATCCAAAGGAACATTTGGTATTTTTAATAAACAATTGGTTTCCCTGTAGCAAGTGAAGAAGTTTGTCCTCCATTAGCAATGAGAATATGGAAATTAGAGACATGGAAGGCAAAGCAATGGATCTCATTAGCAAGCCTTCAATGAATAAATTGTAGTTTTACCACTATCAATCAATACCAAAACTGATCTATGTTTGATGTATCCATTTATCTTCAATGTCTGCAAAGCTGAAATACCTGAAAGTGCATGAAGTGAAATGACCAGTTCCAATGAGTTCATAGGATTGACAAATGGATATTCAACATGATCACTACACAAATCCTCCTCTGGGTCTGGAGCTTCATCTGATGGTATGTTTTCATAGGAAGAGGAAGATGATGCATCAATTTGGAAGAATTGTTTTTGTCAACATTTATGCCCTGGTGCACACTTTTCATTACAATAGTAGAAAAGTCCATGCTTGCATCATTCCTCCAATTCGTCTGGAGATACCTTTTGGATCTTCAAGGTTTGTGTTGAATTCTGGGTGGCCCCTGGATGAGAACATTTGGAAAATGGAGCCTTCAAGGATGGTGCATGAAGGATGTTCTTTGCTTCCCTGGATAATTAACATGCCTGCAACCAGGTAGTAGGATGATGCATACTCACGTGAGCCTTGATGGCATTGTTTAAGCCACTGATAAAAAATTCAAGGTAAAATTCATCAGATAATCCATCAATTCTGATGGCCAACTATTCAAATTTTGTGTTGAAGTCTGATACTAATCCAGTTTGGCATAGCTTTGTGAGATTTCCAAAAGAATGAGATTCACGATCAAAACAGGCACAAATTTCTTTGGTGAACATGCTCCAAGTGGGGAATCCAAGATCAAACTTCTTATGTCACTTCAACCATTGCCATCATTATTGATCTAGGTATAGAACCCCAACATGGAGTTTGGTCTCATCATCTTAAATATCATGGAGGAAAAAGTATAGTTTCATTTGAGATACCCACCGAGCTGGGTTAGAACCATCTAATTTATGAATGTTAATTTTGGGAACCTTATTCCAAGATGGTGTAAACCCCAAGGGGTGTGGGATGACTGAGTATGGTCATGTTGGGAAGACTATGGGTCATCTAGAATGTACTCAACATTCTTACCCTAAAGGTTTTGCAGTGACTCTTTTAGCTGCTGGGAGAGTGACTGATGGTATACCTTGATGGATTTAAGGTCTTCCTCTATGGATGTTGTCCTAAAATCCAGGCCAACGGGGATCTCAAAGTGGGTAGTAGGCATGGTGGAGGATTGGATATATGGTGAGGGGTCAAGAGGAAAATATGGGTCACAAAATTTGATAGGTATGAGGGTGATCAGTGAGAAAAGAGGAATCTAATGGGATAGGTTCCAAATAAGGGTGTCATGTAAAAGGGTGGGACCGTGGACACAAGGCTTAAAAGTGAAGGGTGCCATTGCGATCATAATGAAGAGAGGAATGAAATGGGATAGGTTACAAATAAGGGTGATGGCAAGCCCCAAACTTTTGTTTAACTCCTGCGGAGTTATACTCCGATTTGAATAATATTGTAGTGTTGCAATGGAGAAATTCTTAATAGGAAGAAATGTGTAGGAATTTCCCAATCGAAATGTAGCCAACATAGTTGCATATAAATAGATCTGGTCGGTTCTGCCAGTTTTTTTGTCCCAAGGATTAGGGAATTCAAGGGTTCTACAGACAAGGGTTTTCTCTATGCTATATCTCTTTGATATATGTGTGGAGTCCAACTGTAGTACTCAACCCAATGTCTGAGGGAACCAACTAAGGAGGATAGACCTTACCCTTAGCCATATTACCCGACTACCTAGGTACAAGACAATATCTTCCAGAGTGTTGTTCTTGGTGACACTATAGGAGTTAGGTGGTTAATCATTTTATGTATGGAGGGCTTAAGAATGCCTAGGCCAATCTATATACATGTGTTGTCTGATGTGCTACCACTCGAAGGGGCACCAAAAATGATTACAAGGGTGGTCAACAGATATGTGCTTAAAAACCACTTGTATTTCCTACGTGCATGACTCTCTGAATGCAGGTTTATGCAGGTAACGATAGATATTTGTAGCTTAAATATGTCAGATTATATCTCTACCGTAAAAAAAAAATTACCCTACAAGTCGTTCCCTGGAAAGAGATCTGATACCACTTGCAATATTCCATATATAATATAATATGTGGAATAAAAATATTGAGCAAACAAAAGCGGAACAACAATGATATATCTAGAAAAATATCAGAATAATACCATAATAACACTAGAAAGAACACCTTTATTAATGACAAAAATATTCAGTTGCCTCTTCGAGGGGGAAAACTTCAGTAGAGAAGAGCTCTATTACAATAATATAAAAGAAAAAATTCACCCATTCTTCCTACACTTATTTATACTAATTCTACCTTCTAAGGAACCTTCTAGATGAATATCTTTCTAGAAGTTGAAGGTTATGTTTTTTTTTTTTTTTTTTAAATAAAAAAGGACCTTTCTATTAAAACTTGACCGGAAAAAGGAGATACATGCCAGATGTGGACCAGGTGTCCTGCCTGTAGAGGAAACTAGGACACCTGGCTATGTCACTATAACAAGTCACAAAAACATAGTGCCACCCTGCCCGTAGGAAACCAGGGGGCGAAGTTTTAACCAACAGTAGTCTGCTAATGCAGTGTTTAAGACTATGTCTACTAACAGCTAGAGGACTCC
>SNQJ01S0061707.1:0-23574 GCA_010110895.2 Picea sitchensis | reverse complement strand
GAATGTTTCTGATTGCTTTGATGATGTGTTTAGGGGCAGCTAGCGCTGTGAATAGGTAGGTGGGGAGAGTTTGGAGGACCGATTTTAACAGGATGAGTCTGGCTGCAAGGTTTAGGGGTCTGAAAGCCCAGTTAGAAAGTCAAGTTGAAGGTTATGTTAGGTCTACTTATGTTGACGTATTCTCATTTATTTATTAGGATTTATTAAATAATTCTATCCTTTATTACATAGAAAACATATCTTGCTAACTAATCAGCCATGGAGAGGGGTTAGGATTGGATCCTAACAACTATTGATTTCCAAACATAAAATCCCTAGGCTTGTACATATGTTATCATCCTTCTTCTCCTGAAGTCATGGTTTTGTCCATCAAACTATGGTACTCTAATATTAGTGTGCCCCATGATCTTCCTTCCAACAGTTAAACTGTTTTCTTAAAGGACCTTCTCTTAGACCAATTTTTGGAATACTGAGAGAAGGGGGGGTGAATCAGTATGAGCACTTTTTACCACTTTCAATCAAAATATATATAAACTTCAACTTTATCAGTAGTATTCAATAGTTTATCACTTATGCATTCATTATATCATTGCATCATAAACAATATCATTCATAAGTGCATAATAAAAAACCAAAGACACATAGTACACCATAATTTTCGTGGAAATCCAAATGGGAGAATACCATGGAATGATTTCTTATATATATCAGGAACACATTCATACGAAGCACCAACTTCCCAATTCTCCAGCACCAACTGGAAGGAGACTCCAACCCCCTATTTAGAGGCTCCAACCTAAAGGAAGTTACAACTCCTTGAATTATCCATATACAACTAGAAGGAGGATCCAACCCCCTAGTTTAAAGGCTCCAACCTGAAGGAATCTACAACTCCTTGTGTTCTTTGGCTCCAACCATAAGGAGTCTACGACCCCTTTATTTACAGGCTCCAACCTGAAGGAATTTCCAACTCCATGTGTTCTGCAACACCAACCGAAAGGAGGATGCAACCCCCTTTCCCTTCCCCATCCCATCGCCCTGAAATATAAGTATAGACTCAACCTATCACTACCATTGTATTGTGGCAAACAACCCCACTTTTACTTTCTTCTATGGTTGATTGAAAATTAGGGTCCCTTTTATTTTAATGTTGATTCTCCCTTTATTTTTATTTGATTTTTTCTTATTTTATTTGTTTTCTTATGAAATTGATTGTTTTTGTTTCACTAGACATTCATACATCATCGCAAATCAATTAATAATGAGGATGCTCCTAATGTTAATTCCTTGTGTTTACTTTAATTTCGATTATTTTTAATATTTCAAATTTCATTATTTCAAGCATGAAATTTAAAATATGATTACGAGGAATATTTTTATATTATTTTATCGAAAATTGAGTGATTGTTAATTATTTTGAATTTAATTTCCTCAAATTTGCATAATATCCTCAATTTCAAAACATAATGTCGAGTTAAGTTATACATTTATGCTTTATATAAAAAGTGTCATATCAATCATATTTGATTTTGTTAATTTTTGTTAATTAAGATTTGGATATCTTCTACTTCATCTTTTAATAGATTTTTTATGAATTTAATTTATTTTTTGTTATATATGTCTATTACAGATCTGCAATTCAACTATAGTTTCCAAAATAGTTTATTCAATTAAAATTATTCACGGTGTAATGATTGGACAACATCTATTAGCAAATTTGTATTAGTTTCAGGAGAGGATGTTTTGGATTCCTTTATGAGAAAATGGTGAGGAATATATTCAAACGGTTGAAAACCCACTTCCAAAATGGGTCTATTTAATTAATCTCCAAAGTATTTTCTCATCAAGTGAATATATTGGGATAAATCATGATCGGAGTGACTTGGATTTTCCCAGATTGGAAACACATCAATCTTCATGAGGAAAAATTGTAGATTCAATATCGGCCAAACGGTGAAGAATTTGAGGAAATGGTTTTAAACCCACTTCCAAAAAAATGAAATTTACTTAACCTACAAAAAAGTTTCTCAAAAATGGAATATGTTTGGATAAATGATGATATGAGTGAGTTGGATTAGATTTCGGGCCAATTTTAGAAGGCTAACTTCAAGCTTATATCATGAGAAAACCAAGAGGAATCTTGAACAATGGTGGAAAACTCACTTCAAAAATAGGGTCAGTGACATTATCCTGAAAGGAATCACCCAAAAATATAACTGTTTGGAAGAAATATTATCAGGAAAGAGTTGGACCATATTTTTTGTTATGCTATCTCACATGAATAAACTGTACAGGTCAATGTTTGGGAAATCAGTGAGGGATCTCCTCAAATGGTTGAAAACCCACTTCAATCACATGCCCATTTACCTTATCCTAAAAGTATTTGGGAAGAAGTTAATCTATTTGGAAGATATGAGCCATGTTTTGGGAAGGTTCTGTGGATAATTAGCATTTTGCAAATTCTGTAGTTGATTTTGTTTCAAATTCTTTGGTTGATTGTTGAGAAAGTTTTGGATGAATCAAGGGGGATTTGACCTATATGAAAAATGAATGTATAAAACTCTATTTATTTATGTGTAATGGGTGTTCCAGATCTAAAACTGGAGAGGAATGTATGACAACTTTTGGAACTAATAATAATATGTTTTCATATCATTACACTGTTGTATTTGATTTTGCAAACTTATTTCTTTGATGATAGTTTTCATTTTGGTTTGAATTTCATTTCATTATTATATTGACTATTGATATGAGAATTATTGTTGATCTCATTTGTTTTATGTTGGTGAATGCTTTGTTTAAATCTATCTTTGCAAGGATGCATAGGATTTGAACGAAGATTGAATATGATTTCATGGAGATTAGTTTGTAGTGATTAATAACTATTCTTTGATCATTTTCAAACCTGTATTGATTTCCTTTATATTGGATTAAAATCAACCATTTCATTAGTTCAATATAAATCTCACAATGAACTCATTTTACATGATTGTATTTAGGTATATACATGAGTTTTTTTATATCTATTTATCATAATTATTTCATTGTGTATTTGATTGAACAACCTATAAATCCTTGAGCTATTTTGATGATTTGTAGGTCCATCTTAAACCTAATTACAATTACAGTCCTTCCCTCTTCTTATTAGATACTCTTTCTCTTGATTAGGAGTAAGGATATCCTTCTCCTGATTACGATAGGTTTTCCTTTTTGTTAACTTGCATAATAGATTAAAACTGCATTTTCATTTTAGTCCATAAAGTCTCCTTTCACGGGAGAAAAATCTAGTGTGGTGTAGCTAAGCCATTGTACCCATCTTAGGGTTGATTTCTTGCAAGCATGCTGCAAGAGAGTAATCCCTTTACTTTTGTCTACTGATAAAAGCAGGTAACAATATACATTAGAAAATAGAAGGTTGCGTATATATCTTGTATATATATAATAGTCTTGATTAGATTAACATTATATTAGGATAGTATTAGGACAAGGGTAACTAGAGACCCATAGAACCAATCAGAATCACCATCCCAAATGGATAAGGGTGTAATTGGGGCACTGTCCGGGTGATCTCCTTAAAATGTTGAAAATAATAATTTTTATCCATTAACATTTTTTTCACTAAAAGGAGGTCCACCGATGAGTGTGCATGATAATTTGAGTCTTGTTTGAGCTATTGTATTGAATTGTTTCATTTATGTTTAATGGATTCCTCAAAAATTCCCATATGGAGTTGTATATTTGGTTGTGCATCAAGCACTACAACTAAGGTAGTAAATTACTTATCAAAGATAAAATTTAATGGTGATTCTAATTCTTCTTCTTTTCATCATGTTCGTCAATTTATTTTGAATTGTAAAAATTATGATATTGATGATGGTGTTATGTGTAATATTTTTACTCTTACATTGACATATTGGACCAAAGAACGGTGTCTTTCATTTCCATTTTCCTATGTAGATACTTGGGACTAGTTCACAAGTATGTTCTTCCATGCTTTTCTGAACTACGATTATGAAAAGGTTTGTGATCAACTTGAAACACTTCATAGATTTGAAGGTGAGTCTTTTAATGATTTTATCATTCAGTTTAAATTAATTTGTTTACAATCTAAAATTGAATATTTACCCTCTAGATTTGAATTAACAAAAGATTCTAATACTCATCATGAACAAGAAGATTCTATTGCTAGTAATGAATTTAATGTTGTTGATGAAAGCATTGTTGGCTCTATTTATGAAAAGAATGCTGAAATAACTAATAAACAAACTTGGGAAAATAAGAATATGACCGTTTCTAATACTGATACCGTTAAAGAAGAAGTCCAACAATAAAAAAATTTAATTAAAAATGATAGCAATAATTTTTCTTCAAGTAGCATGCTTCTTACAACAAATTCCTCTAATTTTTCAAATTTTGTTCATGAATTGCAATTACATAATTCATAGTATTTTAATCATAATTTTCAGGAATTTAATTCTATCCAAACACATCATCTTCCTGAAACCAATTATAATAATATTAAATCTCACTTATGTATCATGAATATTAATGGAGTAACAGAAATTGAAATTCCTGAATTAAATCATAATTTTAATGACCATTTTGTAGAAATGGAAGTTTTTCACCTCATCTGTTCCAATAGTCATTATGATTCATACCCTAATCTATTTAATAAATTGAATTTGTTTGATAATAGTTTAATAGTTCCTCTATATATGAATATTTTTGTAGAAAACAAAGGAACTATTGCAAATTTAACATAAACTGAATTGTTTGCTAGCATGGGTCAAAATAATGAATTATTAATGAAATATTCATCCAACAGCTCTCAGGAATCTTATAAATATTCTTTTGATCATTCTTATTATTCATATTTAACATTTACAAATAAAGAAGTTGAAGTCATTAATAATGACAACTTGAGAATTGAGAATGTTGAGACACTTCACCCTTCGGTGATGGTTATGTCAGGCTCTCACATTTCTAATCTCTCAAGTCAATCTATATTAAAAAATGTGAGAGATCCTAATTCATAAATTTTCCAAAAAAACTCACATCTTCAAATTTATAATGATTTCAATGATCAAGGGACTATTCCAGTTTATGATGCATACAGTGATCAAGTTCTTTTGAATTGTTATGATCATGAATTTTTTTCTCAAGTACATTATCTTACTGCTTTTAAATTTGATGATACTTGTGAAAACAAACCTCTTGTGAATCAATCCCAGTTATATTGTATCATTAATGTAAATAGTGATGCAGGTTTATTTCTTAATACTAACAACTCTTTGCTAGATCCAATTAATACTAACTTTTTTATGATCCAATTAATTCCTTTACTTTGGTAGATAAAGAGAAGAGTAATGGGCCAAAATCAATCGGTATCACATCTAATCCTTTAAGTAAAATCCTCGTGTACCACCCTGCTCTCTTCACCTAATTGCTAAAAGAAATTCTCCAAATACATTTATTAAATGGGTGGCATAAGAGAATTGAAAGGAAATTTGTGCTGGAAATGTATGCAAACACACGAGGTTACTAAAAAGGCTCATTGACAATGAGTAAATACATGCATGGTACCGAGACAACTTCGTCGAGGTACTGAACAGGCCTACTGGTAGCGAAGCAATATTAGGAAAATAGATAATTTTATAAAAGATGCATACTAATATCTAATAACCTCCTAGTTATTCTGATTATCCAATAGTAGAGATGTAATTAAAATTTAATAAATATTCTCTATATTTGGATTCACTATTTTGAAATTGGGAATTCAAGTACTTTCATATTTAAAAGATTATTTATCTTTTATTTTGTCTTATGTGGGACCTTTCGAAATAGTTTCGAGTGTGAGAAATTTTTTAAATCTTTCTTTTCAATCTTTAGTAAATTTGATCCTATTATCTTAACCAAAGATCACTGCTTCTTCCTTGGGTGTCATGAATTTTTGTGGAAAATAATCCCCCCTTTATTTTCTTCTATGATTGATTGAAAATTATGGCCCCCTTTTATTTTAGTGTAGATTCTCCCTTTATTTTTGTTTGAATTTGTCTTATTTGATTGGTTTTCTTATAAAATGGATTGTTTTCTTTTCACTAGACATTTAGACATCATCACAAATCAATTAATGTCAAGGATGCTCCTAATGTTAATTCCTCATGTTTAGTTTAATTTCGATTATTTTTAATATTTCAAATTTTATTATTTTAAGCATGAAATTTAAAATATGATTATGATGAATAATTTTATATCATTTTATCGAAAATTGAGAGATTGTTCATTATTTTGGATTTAATTTCCTCAAACTTGTATAATATCAAAAATTTCAAAGCATAATGTTCAATTAAGTTATTTCTTTATAGTTTATCTAGAAAGTGTGATATCAATCAGATTTGATTTTGTTAATTTTGGTTAACTAAGATTTGAAGATCTTGTACTTCATCTTTTAATAGATTTTTTTTATGAATTTAATTTATTTTTTTATAGCTGTCTATTACATATTTTCATTTAAACTATAGTCTCCAAAATAGTTCATTCAGTTAAAATTATTCAAGGCGTAATGATTGGACAACAACTATTGGAAGATTCGTATCAGTTTCAGGAGATGATCTCCCATATTACTTTATGATAAAAAGGTGAGAAATATATTCAAACAGTTGAAAACCCACTTCCAAAATGGGTCTATTTACTTAACCTCCAAAGGATTTACTCATAAAGTGAACATATTGGGAGAAATCATTATTGGAGTGTCATGGATTTTCCTAGATTGGAAACACACCAATCTTCAAGAGGAAATTTTGTAGATTCAATCTTGTCCAAACAGTGAAGCATTTGAGGAAATGGTTTGAAACCCACTTCAAAAATAGTAAAATTTACTTAACACCTAAATTATTTTCTCATAAAGTGAAGATATTTGGAGAAATAATGATCTGAGTGAGTCAAATTAGATTTTGGGTCAATTTCAGGATGCGAACTGCAAACTTACATTATGAGAAAACCAAGAGGAATCTTGAGAAACGGTTGAAAACCCACTTCATAAACATGGTTAGTTACCTTATGTTGAAAGGAATCACCAAGAAACTCAATTTTTGGGGAGAAATCATATCAGAAAAGAGGTGGACTAGATTTGTTTTTATGCCAACTCACTGGAAGCAATTTTGCAGGTCAATGTTCGGGTGATCAGTGAGGAATCTATTAAAAGGGTTGAAAACCCACTTCATAAAAATTATAATTTACATTATCCTAAAATAATTTGTGAAGAAATGAAACCGTTTGAACTATATGATTCATGTTTTGGGCAGGTTCTATCTAGAATTAACATTTTGCAAATTTTGTAGTTGATTTTGTCCTGCATTATTTAGTTGATTGTTGGTTGACTCAAGGGGGATTCGACCTATAGGAAAAATGAATGTATAAAAATATTTTTAGTCATATGTAATGGGGGTTCCATATCTGAAACTAGAGAGGACTATACAACAACTTTTGGAGCTAACAATAATAAGTTTCCATTTCATTACATTGTTGTATTTGATTTTGCAGACTTATTTCTTTGATGTTTTTTTTTCATTTTGGTTTGAATTATGTTTTAGTAGTGTATTAAAAATTGATATGAGAACTATTTTTTATCTCATTTGTTTTATGTTGATGAATTCTTTGTTTAAATCTATCTTTGCAGGGTTGTACAGGATTTGAACCAAGATTGAATATGATTTCATGGAGATTAGTTTGTAGTGATTAATAACCATTTATTGATAATTTTCAAATTTTTCTTGATTTCCTTTATATTGGATTAAAATTAACTATTTCATTAGTTCAATATAAATCTCACAATGAATTCATTTTACATGATTGTATTTGGGTATATACATGAGTTTGTTTTATATCTATTTATCAAAATTATTTCATTTTGTGTTTGATTGAACAACCTATAAATCCTTGAATTGTTTTGATGATTTGTAGGTCCATATTAACCCAAATTAGAATTGCAGTCCTTTCCTCTTCTTATTAGATACTCTTTCTCTTGATTAGGAGCAAGGTTTTCCTTTTTGTTAACTTGCATAATAGATTAAAGTGGCATTTGCAGGAGAGAAATCGAATGTGGCGTAGTTGATCCCTTGTGTCAGCCTTAGGGCTGACTTCTTGCAAGCACATTGCAAGAGAGTAATCTCTTTCCTTATTTCTACTGATAAAAGCAGGTAAAACAATATACATTAGCATATAGAAGGTTTTCTATATATATTTGTATAAATAGAATAGTCCTCATTAGATTAACATTAAATTAGGCTAGTCTTAGGACAAGGGTAACTAGAGACCCATAGAACCAGTCAGAATCACCATTACAAATGAAAAAGGTACTAATTGGGGCCCTAACTAGGTGATCTCCTAATAATTTTGAACATGGTCATTTTTGGCCATCAACACATTGATAATGTCATGGCCACTTTATCATGAACTTGTAATCAATCTATCATCCAACCTATCATTGTCATTGTCACATCAACCTATCACTAATGATCAATCAATCATCCAACCTGTCATTTTCCATGTCACTGTCTTTGTCATTGTTTATGTCACTAATATACCATCATCAATCATCTATAACCAGATCCACTCACATAGATACCAAAACCATAACCATACCATGTACATCAACCATGTACAAGAACCTGTTCCATACCATGCACATCAACCATGTACCAAAACATGTACCATACCATCTACCACAACCTATACCATAAATGTGTATCACACCATGCACATAATATGTTCCTCAATCATGTGCCAATGTATCAACAAGATACCAAAGACATGCCTCAAGCATGCACCATAACATCATCAACATGTAACTCTCAAAACTTGCATATAGATATACCTGTAAAAATGTAGATGACCTAGTGCACTATGTTATAGACTTGTAGAACTTCCTCGGTCTCAACAACATCAAATTGGGTCTAATTAGAAATTGGGTGGACATATAAGCCCCAACATTAGTTCTCAACTCTGCATACAAAGCTACTCAAAATTGTACCTCAAATATGCAAAGTTATAAGATTCACAACAAGCTCAATTTTTCACTTCTGATTCTGAAATTTCTATATGAGGTACTTTTGTATGTATTTTCAAACTTATGAAAAATTCACAGTCTGCAAAGTCTGAGGGAAAAAGTTATAACAAAAATTCCAAGATGACTTGTTTGAAACATATTTCAAGACCATTCAGGAACATTGACTTCCATAGAGAATATATCCTAAATTATTGCAAGCCAATGTCTGAAATTTTAACCATAGATACCATGGGATATTTAATCCATATATTAAAAAATTTAGGGCCTGAAACTTATTAGAACATATGTTATAGTGAAAATGGAAAACCTTCCTGAAGTCTGGGCTATTCTAGAGAGCTAACTTGTACATAATACCACACACTAAATATTTGATATCTAATTGTGAAGATCACACACAAGCTAACACGGAATGTACTATTTCTATTGAAATAGGTCTCACATAATTTTGATCCTATATGAATAAGTTATGACTATTTTACCCAGAACACTTGTTCAAGACTAGTAAAAAATCCTATATTCCACACAGCGTATATCCAAAATTACAATGAACCAGAAGTTGAAATTTTTACCATAGGTACCTTGGCATGTCTTCTCAACCTCCTCCAAATTTTTCTATCTGAGTCATTCTAGAAAAACCGTTATATAAAAAATGGTAAGATGACCTTTAAATAACATACCTTACAACACATCATCACAAGACTTCATCCTCATTTGTAATTTCTCCCTTCTTCACCTCATCTTCCCTATAAAAGTATCCTCAAATATTCTTGGTTACCTTAGATAATAATCACTTGCTCACTTAGATATATATTCAATGAACTTGCGTGTGTACAAATCATATTATCTTGATGTGTATTTATACTTTTCCAAGTAACTTCTTTACTTAAGTTTAGGGAAAACATGTTACTTCTTGTTTACATCTGTTTTACCCTTTTTCCTCATTTTGGGGCCAAATAACAATTTCTTATTGCAACCATTTATGGTATTCTTAACAATTCTTTAGGGCTTCCGAATTCATGACATCATAACTCCTCAGTCGTGAGGAACTACGTGACGTACCAACTATTGTTGGAAACGAAACTACAAGGATTATTAATATATGAGTGTGTTACATGCATTTACGTTGTCCTTCATGTTCTTATTCCTAAAAAAAAATTCATGCTTCATGACCACACCTATGGGGCTTCTTGTATACTTCTTCAAATGCATCCATCACATTTGTTGACATCAATGAAAACTACTTATGTTGACATCAATGACAACCAATAGTTTTTATCCAAATATCTCAAGTCACTAACTAAGAAATATTTATCATTCTCTTAGTTGTACTACACAACTACCCAGGTACTAGAGAGTGATCTCCCCAAATATTTATATTAATGTACTATAGAAACAAAATGGTCGATCGATTTATCTCGTTTTAGTTTCAAGTATACCTAGGGGATGTTTGATATACCCAAAGGTACATGGAAGTGAGATTCTATATAAAAACTATTTTTTGATGCAATGACACTAGAAGGTGTACCAACGGACATTAAAAAGGTTTCCAACAAAGTGATTCCACTTGTATTTAAAACATGTATTCTTCCCTAACCACACATTTACCCTCTAAATGACAGATCTATATTTTATTTAGAAACCCTCGAATATGTCTCTAGCCTGAAAATTTTTATATTAAAATTTTGAGGCGTGATGGCTCATGAAAGAGCTCTGATACCACTTGCAATTTTACTTAAATCTTAAACTTGAAACATAAACCAAACATATAGAGATAATGTGTGAAAAAAACTAGATACAAGAGATAGTGAGGTAAAATATGCAAATTAAGCCCTTGTATTAATTATATTTAGAAGAAAGAAAACAATGTTCACTTTCCTCTTAAGGTGGAGCAACCTTTCGTTAAAAAAATATCCAAACAAAAATATAGTTGACAAAACATTACATAGCCTCCTAGATATTTAAATAGAAAAACCATAACTACTTATTATGCGATCATTACTGAGTACCAACTCCATAAATGGCTTTTTTTCCCCTGGAAAAAATATTTTATATTCAAAAAGAGAATATGCATGTTACAATCCATATCATAGACCTTTCTTCCCTTAATAATATATGATCCATCTTATAATTTTCATTTTGGAGAGACTATTGATCTTTTGACTGACTTTCTATTGTACAAAAAGATGAAACTTTTTTTCCTTCTATCAAAAAAGTATTTTCCACCTTATCCTCAAACTATTTATGTTACCTTCATTTACATAGAGAAAATATCTACCTACTACGTCATTCAACTGTATTATCTTACAACCAAAATTATGTAGCCTCTATATCTTCTCCATCTATGAATTCGTAGTAGCCAAAGGCTCCAACAGGAAAAACAATGCTTCTTTGGATAGCTCATCAGCTCTAACATTTAGTTCTCTAAGGATATGAATGAAATATAGCCATTCAAAATATTTGTAAGACAATTTTTATCCCTCACGATAGGGGCCAACCAAATATTTTGAATATTCTTATTTTGGCATGCCCAATCTATAACCATATTGGCATCATGTAGGACATACAACTTCTTGATGTCCTTTTCTTTTGCAGCCTCCAGGAGGGACCAAAAGAAAAACTTTCTTCCTTATTGTTAGTTCCAAAACTTGGAGCATATCTGATGTGAATATAATGAGTCTTGTTTATGAATGCAACTATCCCCACTCTATAGAATGAAGGATTCCCTTGGCACGCCCCATCAAAATATCCTCACTGGAACTCAAAATAAAGTTCGAGCATCACTGGATTCCTGTGATTCTTAGTCTTTGCTTTTTATTTGAACTTTCTTTCTTGATTCAATGTGATGTCAATTGTAGGTTTTGGGGGTACATTGGTATGCCTGAATAGGTTTGAATTGTGAGCCCACAATGTGTTTGTAACCGCTAGGCTCAACATACATTTGAATTGGCTGACAGGTTTACTAGAGATACATCCGAGAAAGAAGTCTTCAAGGTTATGTTTATTACAGTTATCCTTAGCCTTTAATTTATCTTCAAGTTTCTTCATTACCTGGATTGCATAAATAAAATAAATAAAAATATGAGATATAAAGTCTACATCATTTTTTCATAAAGAGAAAAAATTTGGGCCAATCCATCCACATTTTACTCCAATTTTCCAAGTCAAAAATATATTATTTAAGGCCATCCATAAAGATGTTTTTTATTTCAAGGGGGCATTGAACTTCCATAAGTATCCCCACCACCACTTGTTTTGACACACATGCATGGATTCCTTACAGGATTTCACCTAGTTTAGTTGTATACTCGTTGGTAGAATGGTTTTTGGACCAACAAAGTGAGTCAAGGATTTATTCATCTGAAAAAATGAAATTAGTAAGAAGAAGTTCTATGTAGTGATTCCATTCTTTGACCAGTTCCCCTTCTAAGCCTAAGGAGTCTGCATATTTCCACCCCTCTCTTCCTCTTACCTGAGGTATGAAGGCCTTAGCATCATTCAAAGATAGAACCCCATTCCTTACCAAAGCTTGGGATACATCTTCCGAAAATAGGAATTTGTTGCTATCCCCCAACCACAGATCTTTCCTAATATGAACCTACTTTCCATCACTAATGTTACAAATATTCCAATTGCCCACTAGTGGTAAGATCGTAACTATATCTTTCCAAATAGTCAAGCCTTTTGTTGATTTTCTAGGCCAGCCAAACCATTCTATAATTTAATAATTGGGAAGGTATTTGTAGGATAAAACTCGTGCCCATAAAGAATTATTGTGCACTAGTCCCCATAGACTATGTTCGACCAATGCTTGGGTAAAAGTGATGATGGTATTTCGACCCCACCCACCTAAACCCTTAGGGGCATCTGAAGACAAACATCAAGCTAAAGGAATGCATCCAACATTTCATTTCCCCAACCACAAGTATTGAAAGTTAACCTTATGTATTATTGATGGGATTCCCTTAGGAATCATCACTATGGAGGACCAATACACTGGAATACTTTCCAACATCGACTTAAGTAACACCAGTCTACCTCTTCTAGAGAGAAKGTGATTGAACCAAATAAATATTAYGGATTCRATCATTTTGACAATCCATTCCCAATCCACAACTCTGTAGTTGTTTAGTTTTGAAAAAAATCCCAAGTATTTGAATCCATTGTCCAAATTGCACCTAGGAGCAGGGATAAGATCCATGATCATTTCTTAGTCCTRGGTACAACATTGATGTAAATTGAGGCAYGAMTTGTCAAATTTKATTTCCATCAYAGTAACCATACAATAGAGATCAAGGATCTCTTTTAACCATCTTATATCGGTGGATGATCCATAGGCTCAACATAATATGTCGTCAATGAAAATAATGYGAGAGATGGATTCCCTTTMTRATCCTTAACCYGTCTTAAYRACCCAAAATATTTTTCTTCTTTGGGAATCCTACTGAGAACTTCAATAAHRATAAGGAATGAAAATGGGGAGAGGGGGAATCCATATATTAKACCTCTTGAGGCCTTGAAGAACCTTGAGGAGGCACCATTAATTAACACAACTMAAGAGACATACTAGAGACACCCCATAACCCACTTAAACACTTCTAAAGTGATCCCCATATGGACTAAGACCAGTCTTAAAATGGTCCAATTCACTCAATCATAAGTTTAGAAAGGTCAAGTTTCAATATAGTCATATTTTATTTCCTTTTATTCACTAAGTAGAGAACTTATTAAAAAAAGAAGATGGCATCTTGGATTTGTTTGTTTTGGAGAAAATAAAAATGTTGTTCAACTATTAAGTCGTTTAGGATGGGTTTTAGTATTTTTGATAAAATTTTGGAAATTAACTTGTATATCACATCCCATTAACTTGAAATAAATCCCCTTAACTTGGAATATAACTTGTATATTTTGGAAATTAACTTGAAAGAAATCCCCCCCCTTCTTTTTGGGAATGATACATAGGACGATTGAATTGAAGGAACCCTGAACCTTTTCACTCTTTCAGGATTATTTTACAACCAAAAACAAATCTTTTTCAGTAACTCATAGAGCCCAATAAAGAAACTCCACCGTGAACCCATCAAGATCGGGGCTCTTTCCACGTTGCACAAAAGAGACACAAGCTAAAATTTCAAACTTTGACACATCCTCCATGAGACCTTTTTTCATGTCTTTTGTAAAGAAGGGTTGAAATTTGCTAACTACCTAAAATATATCTTTAATAGGGCACCCTTCTGGTGCTTTGAAAAGGGATTGAAAATAGAAAGATCCATCTTATTCTTTGTCTGCAAAGGTTCTTACTACAACCCCTTCTTCATTTTTTATTTCCCAGATTGGGTTCAGTGACACAACACCCCAACTTAGTAGGGTCTGTCGACCTCCATGTCTATGGATCTTCATATTCCTCTGAGCCAAAATGGCTCCTTAGTTCCCACTAGAACCTTTAATACATATAAAACCACAGGCCCTTTTCTATGCTCACCCACGCGAACATGCACTAGATGCGAGCCTCGACTCCACTTTACCACCAACGTGACCACATACTTAAACCCAAAAGGCATGTCACGTTTCGTGATTCCGGGACTTCCATTGCGAGTCAACTTGACTCTTTCGATTCCTAAAACCCTAAAATGGGCTAACGGTCCCTAGCTCCTCCCTTAAATTCTTCATTGATGTGACCCTCAAATGTGACCTGTGGCCCAACTTTCGAGCATGTCGGGATTTCGCGTATCGGGTGTTTATGAAGTGTCACTCTCCCCCTCCCCCGAAATATGAAACTATGATGACCTCTTATACTAGATTGACGGTCTTGACCTCCCTCACAATATGACGGTCCAGATCCTTCTTCTGCGAAATCGTAATTTTGCGAATCTGGACTTCGCGACTCACGATCTTCGAGTCATGACTTCCTCCACAATTCAGACTTTCGAAATGTCGAAATTCAAGTGCCAAATCGATGACTCTCGTTCCTTTATATCTAACGATTTATATTTCTCCTCAGATTGCAAATGTCGAGGGACTTTCACACTTAACGTCCCTGCAAATCCATTGAATCCAATGGTTCAGAGATATCGACACTTCTCCCTCTAAGAATTTCAACCATCCATTCAGGCTCTCGATAACTCCTTTCCAAATAATTTGGCATCCACTCTTATGAGCTTGATAACTTCAACATCGTCTTCCCTTCAAAATCCTTGAATTCCCTATCCTTCCTGAGCTTGATCTCTGCTGCAAACTCAAGGATTCTATGGAATCATGCATGCACTCCTTGTGGCCTTCACGAAAATCTTCGATTATATAAAATCTTCCAACTCTGTGCACTCCTTGCAACAAAAGTTCTTCAACCATTCACCTGTGTTGGAATAGTCTGATACTCGACCTGGCATGTGCACACCTTGCATGACTTTGTGCTATACTTTCACTTATGTTAGTATAAGAACAAATCTATCTCTCTTGAGATTTTCTAAGGTAAAACTTAGAAATATTGTCAATGCACTCCTTGCAGACCTTCACTACACTCCTTGCAAGAATTATCAGGAAGAGAAACAATTGAAACTCATATTCTCCCTCTCACAGACTTCATATATTCTCTGCTCTCCTATTCTCTTTTGCTCTCTTGATCTACAACCTTATTACAATGAGAATGAATCATCCATTACAACTATGAGCGAGCCCTCTTGATTTTTACCTCCTACAACTCTAATTTATCTTATCGAATTAAAGATTACAACTACTTTACATTGATTACATTAACTGCCTACAACCGACAAATGAGAGCAATGCTCAAGCTCTATATTACATTTCCTTAAACATTTAAGAGTAATTACATCCTTCCAGCTATTACATTAATGTTTCATCTTTTAAATTTCAAAATATCTTCAAAATGAGCATTGGTGCATATCCAGTTGTCCTCCACTTGTGCTTGTTGGCAATTCTTCTGCATCATACTCCTCTAGCTGAAAAAATCATGGACTCTTGTCGATGAGCTCCTGCATCATCTGTCCATGTTTCTAGATATCTTCTTCACTTTCCTAGATGGAATCTTCAATCGGGTGTCCCTTCCACTTTACCAAATATTCAAGATATGTCTTCCTCCGAGTCTTCTTGCTAACTCTCGGACCAATGATAATTTCCGTCTGTGGCTTTTCAACTACAAGCATTTGTTTGACCCATTGTATTTATTTTTGGTTCTCTGCTCCTCCTTCCTTATCTTCTTTGTATGAATACATATCTACTATGTTGAATATGGGAGATATTCCCACATCATCTGGAAATTCTATCTCATAATCATTTGCCTCAATTTTTCTTAAAACTTTACATGGCCCTATCTTCTTCATCTTCAACTTATTATAAGTTCCCCTTGGGAACCTTTCTTTTTTGAGGTGTGCTAAGACTAAATCTTCCACTTCAAACCGAAGCTCTCTCCTATGTTGATATTCTCTGCGCGTGTATTCGTAATCGGAACTCTGCAATCACTCTTTAATCTTACTGTGGAGCTCTTGCATCTCTGCTTCAAAATCTTCTGCTCCAACACTCCTGAACTCGCTCTGTTCTAAGTCTCTCAAAGCAGATACTCCCCTTGGCTACATTCCATACATTATCTGGAACAATCTTTTTCCTGTGCTCCTATTTGGTGAGTCATTATATGTAAATTCCGCTTGCGGCAGAATTTGATCCCACTGACTATGATGTTTTGTTACTAAAATCCTCAATAAGTCCCCAAAACTTCGATTTAATACCTCAGTTTGTCCATCTATCTGAGGGTGATATCCTGAGTTAAAAGATAAATTTGCCCCCATATTCTTCCACACTTTCCTCTAGAAATGATCAACAAATTTGGTATCTCTGTCTAAAAAAATACTCTTGGGTAAACCATGAAGTCAAACAACTTCTTTGAAAAACAGATTTCAAATGTCTGTTGCATCACTGGTTTTCTGACATGGAATGAGATGTGCCATTTTTTAGAATCTGTCGACTACCACAAATATGGAATCACAACCTCTCAATGTCCTCAACATTCCTAACACAAAATCCATGCTTACCGTGTCCCAGGACCTCTCTCGTATTGACAATGGCTGTTACAACCCTGTATTCTGTCTTTTCTGCTTTGCATGATGGAAAATTCTACATCTATTGACGAATGTTTTTACATCTATCCTCATTCCTAGTCAATAATACAAACTGTTCAGTTGTGCAATTTTTTTATCATGGCCGAAATGTCCAGCCAATCCCCCACTATGTTTTTCCTTTAAATAGTTTTCTCTCATAGAACCCTTCGGGATACACAACTAATTTCCTTTAAACAACAATCCATCCTCAATCAAGTATTCAATCCATTGTCTTCTGTCTCTTAGAACATGATTCTCTCATGCTTCATAAGTGTCCTTGAAATCTGAATCATCTCTGTACATGTCCTTAAGGCTATCAAAACCTAAGGTCTTCACAGAAAACTCCTGCAGAATCAAACATTTCCTGCTCAACGCATCAACAACCTTGTTATCATTTCCAGAAATGTGCTTTATAAAAAAAGTAAAGTTTTGCATAAATTCAACCCATTTTGCATGTTTCTAGTTCAGTTTCTCCTGTCTGGTTATAAACTGTAAGGCCTAGTTGTCGCTATACAAAACAAACTCTTTTGGAACTAGGTAGTGCCTCCATTTCTTTAATGCCTGTATGACTACATAAAACTCTTTATCATATGTGGAATAATTCCTTTTGGCATCATTCAGCTTCTCACTGAAGTATGCACATGGTCTATTGTCTTGACTTAAGACTGCTCCAATTGCAAATCCACTTGCATCACATCTCACTTGAAATGTTTTATTGAAATCTAGTAGAACTAGAACTGGTTTTTCAATTATATTCTCTTTCAACAACTTGAAAGGTTTCTCTGCTTCCTCTGTCTATTAAAAATATTTATGTCTTTACTTGATTGTGTCCATCATTGGTGCACAAATTCCACTAAATTTTCTGATGAACTTCCTATAAAACTGGCTAATCCATGGAAGCTTCTCACTTCAAAGATATTTCTTGGCAATGACCATTCTTTAATTTCTTTTATCTTCTTTGGATCCATATTAAACTCATTCAAAGAGATCAAAAAACCCAAATAAACGATTTCTATATTCATGAAAGATGACTTCTTTAGATTTAGCAACAATTTCTCTTGCTGCAACCTTCTCATCACTAGAGTTAAGTGTCTCAAATTTTCTTCCTCAATCTTACTGAAGATCAGTATATCATCAAGATACACAATCAAAAACTTCCCAATGAAATATTTCAAGACTTCATTCATCAATCTCATGAAAGTACTTGGTGTATTCATCAAACCAAATGGAATGACAAGCCATTCATACAACCCTTCATTTGTCTTGAATGTTGTCTTCCATTCATCACCTTCCCTCATTTGAATCTAATGATATCTTCTTTTCAAATTAATTTTTGAAAAAAACTTTTCTCCACTCAAGAAATCCATCAAGTCATCCATCCTGGGTAAAGGAAATATATACCTGATGGTGATTTTTTTTATATCCCTCGAATCTGTACACATTCTCCATCCACCATCCTTTTTCAGACTCAACACTATTGGTATAGTGCATGGACTCAAACTTTCTCTAATCAATCCTTTGTCCATCAAATATTGGACTTTCTTCTTAACCTCTTCATTCTCCCGAAGTGCCAATCTGTACTCTGCTTTGTTTGGTAAACTCACTCCTGGTATAAGATCCATCTAATGGCTTATACTTCTGATGGGTGGCAATGAACAAGGTAAATCATCCACCACTATATCAACGCAATTCTCCAACAATTCCTGAATTTCTTCAGGTAGATCATCTATTGAGGTATTGGTCAAGATGACTCTAGGTTTTCTTACCACAACAAACTACATATCTTCATATTTCTTGACTTCATCCATAAGTTCCTTCCCACTCACGAGAAGTATAGTATTGTTTGCTTCTCCTTTCACCTTCTTGTCTTCAATTGGCAGCAACATATGCATTCTACCATTCTTCTCCAAGGTGTAGGTGTTCTTTCTCCTATCATGGACAACATTTCTGTCATATTTCCATGACCTCCCCAACGAAAGATGACAGACATCCATGGGGATTACATCACATAAAATCTCATCTCTATAACCCCCTAGCTTAAATTCAACTAAACATTGTTTAGTGACTGTTACCTGATGTCCTTTTTGCAACCACAAGACTTTATATGGACTCATATGTGCAACTGTCTCCAATTCCAGATTCTCCACCATCTCTGTGGATGCTAAGTTATCTGTGCTTCCACTGTCAACAATCACCTTGCATACCCTATCCTTAGTCTTGCAATAATTTATAAACAAATCGTTCCTCTGGACTGGATTTTCCATCTCTTTCTTTTCCTTGAAGAGAATTTTCCTCATCATTAAGGATCTTTCGCCTTCCGCATCTTCTTCCTGAATATTTCGCTTCTGCACTTATGAAATGTGAGATTTCCCTCCTCCATCCATTTTCCTATCGGGACATTCCCAAGATTTGTGTCCAATATTTCCATAGACAAAACACTTTATTTCACCTTCTTTGCCTCTTCCTCTTCCTCTTGCTCGAGGAAAAGTGTTCCTATCAGCATAGTGTCTCCCTTGTGAACTTCCTCCCCTTTTTGGGTGATTATGAGGATTCTTTTCTTCATTCTTGGGATATTGTTCTCTATCCTGGGAAATTTCTTTTCCTCTTCTCTGACTTCTACTTCTACCCCTTTGACCTTCCTTTCGGGCCAATTTCTCTTCTGCCTTCAGAGCAATCTGATAAGCATCTTTTACATTTCTTATTGTCACCAAGATCATATCATCTTTAATCTCATATCACATGCCATTCATATATCTGTAGACCTTTTCATCATCACTCTCATGATGACCAGCTCTGATGTTTAACCTGTAAAAATACTCATTGTATTCCTTCATTATCAACCCTTTCTGTCTCAAATTATGCATTCTTCGAAACATAATGATTTGGTAATCTTTGGGTATGAATTTGGCTTTCATTTTCACTACCATTCTATCCTATCTTTTAATTATTTGTTTGCCTTTGCACCGCCTTTCATCCTGCAGTTCCTCCCACCACAGTGATGCATGTCCTTTAAGTCTAGTGACACCGTGTTTTTCTTTCTTATCTTCTTCGATATATTTATAGTCAAAGTATTTATCCAAATCTCTAAGCCATTCTAGCAACTCCTCAACATCCAAGTTTCCTTCATACCTCAGGATGTCCATCTTTGCTCTGGCACCTATCCTTGCAACAACTTTGAATAGACATTCCTCTACAACATCTTTGGCTACAACTTCTTCTTCGGGTCCTCCTTCGTTCTTTCTTTAATCTTCATGGATATATCCAGTATCAGGTGTTCGTCTCTGTGTTGTCTCCATAGCATCTAACTGAGAATGAAGTTCTCTCATTTCGCTTTCCACGGTGTAATGTCCCCACTTTGGGACATCATCACAGTGCAAAGGTTTATGATGACCAGAGTAGCCAGATGGATGTTATAGTGAGTATAGGGGTTATTGAGAGGAATTGTTGGGTCCATCTTGCATTATTCATCATATTTCATCATTATGATCCATCTTGCACGGGTTGTCTTTGGTTCTATTGCATTATGACGATTTCCATGATTTTGACTATTTTGGGCTATAAGTTAATTAAATTCATTGAAGAGGTAATTTTGGGAACATTACTTAGAGGAACCTCTCAGTGTAATAGAACATTGGAATTGGGAGGTGAAACACTAATGGATGGGATAGTGAGAAGTGACTTTCAGTGGCCAAGGAAGCCACAAGGAGAGATAAAGTGTTTTTCAGAGGTAAAAAGGTTAATTAATTAATTAAACTGATTTAATTAATTAATTAAATATTAATGAATGTAACTTTGGAGGGACAAGGTGAGCCAAAAATTATAAAAGAAAACCAAGGGCCTCTACTCATTCATTCATGTATGTTTATCTTTTGTATTTCTAGCTTCTAGCTAGAGGGCCCATCTCTTGGGGGTTTTGAGGGTTTTGACTTAACAAAACCTAGAGGACGATTCGGTGGTGAAAGATTCCACCTAGCTTGTCCCAAGCATGGTATAGGAGATGAAATACAATCCCACACCATTCTAGTTCCAGATCTACTCAGTTGCAGGAGGATTCTACATCAATTACATGTGTAGATAGAGAGAGGGCGCACCAATTGAGGGTTTACAGCAAGAGGGGCGCACCATCCATTAAGGGAGGATTCATTCTAGCCAAGGAGAAGAGATTTCAGGAATTCCAGGTATTGGGTTTTCCTTGCAGGTACCATAGTGCCATTATTGGATGTTTTTGGAGGTATTCGTATAGAGGATTGATTGGAATTGAGAGAGGGACGACCTCCCTAAGAGGAGGGCGCACCATTATTTGGGGGGTAGCTAGATCTAAGGATCTAGCAATTATTTTTCCCAGTTGATTGCTTGGGTTTTCATTATC
Organism: Picea sitchensis; assembly: GCA_010110895.2. Classification (NCBI taxonomy): domain Eukaryota; kingdom Viridiplantae; phylum Streptophyta; class Pinopsida; order Pinales; family Pinaceae; genus Picea; species Picea sitchensis. Next base: position 2,033 of record SNQJ01S0061707.1, on the reverse strand, counting down.
ATGCCCCGATCTCTCATTCTAGTGGATTGTGGAGATGTTGGAGGTCTCTATGAGAGAGGCCAAATTATTAGGGTTTTAGGCATCCGAGAGGGCACACCATTCCTTGAGGAGGATCAGATCCATAGGGTTGGAGATTGGATTTGGATATTTGAGCACCTGGGTTGTGCTTACAGTTGCCCAATCTATCATTTGGCATATTTCTTGGGTTGATGGGACACTTTTGGCAGTAAGGCCGAATTGTTGAGGAGCTTCATCTATCCAGCAGGGCGTGGCACCTTCCAGCTTTGGGGTTTAGCATTCTTATGGCCTAGATCTACTTGTATTCAGTCTTCATTGTGTATCCAACCTTTGGAGGCTTATTGTAGTCTTCTATTGGAGTATTTTGTAGCAGCTCCATATTCTATTGTCTATATTCTTAGCCATCTATTGAGCATTTCAGATTGACATCTTCATTGTAGCAGGTTCTTCTATTATTATTAATAAAATCAGATCTACAGTGTTTTGGCTTGTCTATCTTCTTATTGATCTTGGATATGGTTGAGGTATGTTCTATGATTGCATCGTCTTGTTTATTGATTCAAACACACATATAAACACATCAGTAAAACCCTAAGTGTAACTATAAGCAATGTGTTTGATGAAATACCACAACCAAAAAAAGTTTGAAAAGACACCAAAACCATGATGATCCTAGAATAATGGCTTGGGATCATTACAGTGGTATAAGAGCTTAAATCCTGCCAACCTAAGGGGTCTTTCATAGGGATAAATGGATAGTTGGAAGGAAATGTATAAGATAGCCTTGGAGATGACATGCTTGGAGATAACATATCCCGACCTTAGTGAGGAAAATAGGGCTCTCATAACCTTTCTTCGGTATGTAGCCTTTAGAAAGACTAGTTGGAGCAAAGAGGATATATTACATGAGATCATCATAGTATATAAAAGGGAAAAAAGAAGAAGATAGATGGATGGAAGAATAGATGAACCCCACACCCATTAGGATCACACAACCATGCTACAGTTGCAAGGGGTCATTGGAACCAGATCATAGGTGCAAGGGTAAGGATCAGGAGTGCATTATTGAGGCACACCATGAAAATGATGATGAGGTGTGTGGAGATGGAGCGATAGATGTTGATTCAGAGTAGTCTGGTGATGACAATGACTCTTGCACAGAGGCTAGTGATAGTGACTCTACCTCAGAGGCTAGTGATGGTGACTCTTGTACAGAGGCTAGTGATGCTTGCATGCTTGAGGAGGATAGTGAGCCTTGGACATTGGAGGAATAGTTGGATGGACAAGATGATAGCACTAGTGTCTTAGAGGACATATCACATACCATTGATAAACCTATGCCTCTGCAGAGTGGTGACACTAGTGAGGATTCACACGTGTTATCACATACAGATGAACAACTTCCTATGGTGGTCATGACACATCTACCATATTTTCATATTCCCATGATAGCCAAGACATATGAGGATAGCAGTACCATAGAGGATTCGTACATGCAGAATGCACACCATGGATGTGTAGATCCATTGTTCTAGGAGGAGGTACAAGACATACATACAATTGACTTTACACATACAGATCAACATGAGGAGATTGAGTCATAGTTTTTGGAGACACCATTATTTGAGAAGATTGTGGATGTTGGCAGGTTTATGGAGCATTTACTTCTAGGATCGGCCTGCATAGATGAGGATGCACTCTATAGTATTCAGGATGAGCATATCATGTGTCTAGACACAGCTATATGGAATCTAGGCACAGATGATAGTAGCAAGTTGACTACATAGGAGGATACAACTGCTCACACTTGATACAGTATGATTCAAAGGGAGATAGCAGTTGAGGATGATGTGCAGTTACGTATGGATAGACCCAGTGGCACAATAAACAACAGGAATTTCAACACTTTATCTTCTTTAGAGAGTGTTGTTGAGGATTTTCGTGATGACACTAGCAGTGAGAGGCATGATGTGGTACCTCAGCATGACTATGATCAGGAGTCACACAACTTAGCA